>PVIW01002712.1:0-202722 GCA_004026585.1 Noctilio leporinus | reverse complement strand
TTCAGTGGTCAGGGGGAATGGGGTTGGGGGGAGGGGGGAGGCAGAGGCAAAGAAGGGGAGCAGCTTAGACAAGAACCTAGTATAAAGGAACCATGGACATGGACAACAGGTGGGATTGACTTTGGGGGGAATGGGTGGGTGGGGAGGGGGACAGAGGGGAGCAAAAAGGGGATGGATGTAATACAACAACAATAAAATTTAAAAAAAAAATTGCACCTTTGTTTATTATTGTTCTTTCACAGTTGTCCCAATTTTCCCCATTGCTCTCCCCTGCCCTGCTGCCACCCTATTGTCCATGTCCATGGGTGATTTGTACATGTTCCTTGACTAGACCCTCCCTCTTCTTTATTACCCCCTTCTCCCTCCCCACTCCCTCTGGTCACTGTTAGTCTGTTCCTTGTGTCAATGCCTCTGATTCTATTTTGCTTGTTTATTTTGTTCATCACATTCTTCTTATAGTGATATCTTACGGTATTTGTCTTACATCACCTGGCTTATTTCACTTAGCATAATACTCTCTAGTTCCATCCATGGTGTGGTAAAAGGCAGGAGTTCTTTCTTTCTTTCTGCTGCATGTACCAGAGTTTTTTTTATCTACCCATTTACTGATGGGCACTTAGGCTGTTTCCAGCACTTGGCTATTGTAAATAGTACTGCTTTGAACATGGGGGTGCATAGGTTCTTTGAATTGGTGTTTCAGGATTCATGGGGTAGAATTTCAATAGTGATTTCAGGAATCACTGGATCAAAAGGCAATTCCATTTTTATTATTTTGAGGAAATTCCATACTGTTTAGTCACTGTGTACAGTGGCTGCACCAGTCTTCATTACCAACAGTGCACCAGAGTTCCATTTTCTCCACATCCTTACTAGCACTTGTTGTTTATTGATTTGTTAGTGATTGTCATTCTGACTCATATGAGGTGGTATCTCACTGTGGTTTTAATTTGCATCTCTCTAATGGCTAGTGATGTTGAGCATTCTTTCATATGTTTATGGGTCCTCTGTATATCCTCTTTGGAGAAGTGTCTGTTCAGGTTCTTTATCCATTTTTTAAATTGAATTATTTGTCTTCCTGGTATTGAATCTTATGAGTTCTTTATGTGTTTTGGAAGTCAAACCCTTGTCTGAGGTATCTTTGCCAAATATGTCTTTCCATACAGTTGGTTCCCTTTACATTTTGCTATTGTTTTCTTTAGCTGAGCAAAAGCTTTTTAATTTGATATGGGCCCATTTGTTTATTATTTCCTTTATTTCCCTTGGCCTAGGAGATAAATCAGAAAAAATATTGCTGTGTGGGATATCTGAAATTTTACTGCCTGGTTTCCTCTAGGACTTTTATGGTGTCATGGCTTATGTTTAAGTTTTTATCCATTTTGAGTTTATTCTGGTATATAAGTTGATGGTCTAGTTTTATTTGTTGCATGTACCTTTCCAGTTCTCCCAACACCATTTGTCGAAGAGGCTATTTTTATTCCATTTTATGCTTCTGCCTTCTTCCACTACAAACATTTTTAAAGTTTTTGTAATTATGTTTTAATAGTAAAAGAGGTCAAGTCTTTTTCTTAAAAAGACTTCAGGAGAAAATGCTGACACCCTTTGCGTTCTTTTGTCCAGAGACTGTGGTTCTTCTTGGGGAAGTTTCCCTACCTGTACGGAAACTCCCACAAAACAAATAGAAACTTGGCAGTGGCTTGGTGGTGGAACTGCTGATAGAGGTCAGTTGGTCTCATGACTCACCTCCCTTCAACCTACCCAACCCAGACCAAAAATAGGCGTGTTAGGTGTTGACTCCAGGCTGCTCCATAGCAGAACAAACAAGCAAACCTGCATAACCTGAACAAATCAACTGAGGCCTGTGCACTTCTGCTTGGAAGCTCACTGACACAGGGTACCCACACCAAAAAGAAATGTAAATCTGACAACCAGTGTATGTCTTTACCAAAGCCTGGAGGAAATGTGGCCAAGGACATTGCATGACTCTTCCTAAATATATATATATTTATATATTCCTAAAAATCCTGTTTGGACAGCTCATTCCTAGGTTCCATTCATTCAGTCTTCTGCTATCTGAGTCTCTTTTCCACTGCTGGCAAAGCTTCACCTCTGCAAATCAACTTTATGAATGTAAATCAGTTTAGTCTTTATATGTGCTTTTCAGTTCTCCTGTCCTCATTACCCTCAATTACATGCAAATGGCAAACACAGATTCCTTTACAGATGGGGTGGGGGGAGGGTGTAAATTCTGACCCTGTCGTACTTGAATTGGTAAACACATTTTTTAATGCTGTATTTGATGGTGACCACTTCACCAGATGACAAGAACCCAATGATAAATTGTAATGTATGAATTACCCCTTCTTTGGAGCTGCCATCTTATTATTCTCATGGCCACCTATCCCATCCTTGGTCTCTTCATTTTCCAGGAGTGTTTCCATGGCATGTTGTCTGAAATAGACCTGGCCGTGTTCCACATGTCCTTTCAAAGAACACTTGTGGACTGCCTGGTAGGGGAGAACACACAAATGTGAGGTGAACACTTGCGTATATACACACAAATGCAATTCAGCATATGATTTCAGTGAGTTCAGGGAACCTTGAATAAGTCCCAGTTAATAACCACTTCATGAGTTTCTTTGCCTAACTCTCAGTTCCTGAAATTCTGCCCCCACAATGTTAGCAAAAGTAATAATACACTTACATGTCCATGACAGGATGCAAAGTCCTTTTGTTGTTGTTGTTGGCAAATGAATAACTTTTAAATCACACAGAGCATACATCGTTTGTGTACTAGAGAAGCAAAATTTATATCATTAATTACTTTCTCTGTTTACTAGTCACTCATTCATTTAACAAACTTTTGTTTGCTAAGCATTTACTATTTTAGAGCAATACATTTATATAAAATCAATCCCCACTTCAAGAGTCAAACTACTGTATGGGGAGAACTATGGGGAGAACTGATGTTAGTAGCAGTGGGGAGGGTATGTTTGAGGATGTTTTTAGGGATAGCTTTTTGGAGAATGTGATACATAAATTGTACCTGGAGAAATTCTTAGAGTTTTCAGAAGGCAAGAGTGGGAGGAAGATGTTCCCTCCAAAAAGGCTGGCATTTGCAAAGACCCAGAGAGCTTGTCCCATGTTTGCTAGGGCTGGCAGAGTAGGGTGTGAACTTGGAGATTGTCACAAAAAGTGAGGTAAGGGCCAGTTCACAGAGGGTCTAAGGAGTTTGCTCCTTATCCTCAGTTGAATTTAGAGCCTCTGAAAGGTATTATTAGCAGGGCATGATATAATCAGATTTGTATGTAGCACATTAAGGTGTGGGTAATACTGATACCCATGTCTGGAGGTTGTTTATATCCATTGCTCTTAAAATGTGAAATAAAGAATTGAAATTATAAATGACTTGCTTTTAATAACTTAAAACAGGTACTTTGTGGTACCTTTCTATAATACATATAAAACACTAGTTTTTAAATGTTACTTTACGTTATTTTGGATGGAATTATCACCAGAGTAAGGGAATAGCATGCATAACTCACATCTCAGCTTATCTTTGTTCGTGCTGCTTTTAGAGAGGCATCTGATATAAACTATCATACAAGTGGAGATTAAAATACTGGGTTTGCTTATAACTGTATTTATTCCTACTTTCTTTGTATTTTTTCAGTGGATACATTTTTTATTTAAAAAGGAGAAAAATAGAAATGAAGAAAATATGCATAGAGCATCAGTATCATTAAATGGATACTTACTCATTTATTGAGTATAATACCTCTTTGCCAAATAGTCTGTGGTCTATCTGCTTTACTTTCCAGATAAAAGTTCAGAACTAGGAATGGGCAGGTGATCAGAGCAGGGTCTCTCAGAGTCATTTGCTGGAACTGATTGTCCTGGTTCTGGACAAAGTCCAGTAGGCTTGCTAAGCTGGGGGACAAGATGAATCCCAGATTTCCAGAAGCTGTCTTGCCACCACATTCAGAGGGCCTTTGTGCAGCAAAGAATAAGGCTAAATTCATGGAGAGAGGGAGGTTCATAGCAGTAATAAGTCCCCCTACAGTCACCAAAGCTCTGTTTCCTGCTCATATCATTTATTTCTCTAAAACAACCACACATTCTTCCTAGTTATGTCAGCCAATAAATAAACTCTTGCTCACCTGGGTTTGAGTTGAATTTCTATCACTTACACTGAAAGAATCTCAACTGATACTCTCTTTCTTCTGCCCTTCTAGTACCTGCAGTACCCTTGCCTAATTTACTGCCTATTAGTTGACCTCTTTCACCCCTCAATCTATTCTTTCTCTGTATCTGATTATACAATTTTCCTCCTGACTAGTCTCCAGTGCACCACATGGAAGGCAGCTGTGAGCCAGAATTCCTCAGACTGACATTCACAATCTAGCCCCAGCCTACCTCTTTTTCTTCACTGTAGTCTATTCTAGTGTTTCTTAAACTTTTCATTTCTTCTACCATTACCTGCAGTAAGATGTCAGCTGAGGACAAAAAGGACAACTTGACTAGAAATAAATGACAAAGATTTATTCAAGGATCTTAGGGTTTGAAAACTGAAAACACAACTAGATAATACCCAGAATGTTCCAAAGAAGTAAGAAAAGCTAAGGATTCTTATACATAAAAAGTGCATTCTTGAGAAGAATCAGTCCAGCATTCTTAGCCTCTATATTGGTCTGAGCTGGTCTTCTCCCAGATATCCAGTGGCCCAGTTAATGCATGTTAGTTAATCTAAACAGGTGGACATTCTTGCCTAAGTCCTTCAGGGTATAATCAGAGGGTAATCTAAATACCTATAGATGTAAGTATGTATCTCTTGGCATAACTGAAGATTTCAAAATTTTACATTCCCATGCTAATTAAAGCAAGAACAGAATTGTTTCCTTATGCCTCAGTCTACTAGATTTTAATAACTTAGCAACTTGACCATAGTGATTCCATTTTATTTCTTCATCCTCTTCTCAAGAAATAGTCTGTATCATACAATATAATTATGTAAATTACATATATTATAAATTATATATGAAGCAAATAATATAATTTATGATACGTAAAAGAAGAAAAGATAGTGTATTGACATAGTAAGGGTTACTATTGCTTTGTAAAATGTTTGTTTTAGTTAGGTGTGTGTATGTATGTATAGGGTCAAAATATAAAAATACATATGTTTATATAGTATATGTTATATAATATATAATCATACATATTATGCTATAAAATTATATATCATATATACTATAATATATATATATAACATATGCTACAATATACCTAATTTGAAATTATATAGCATATGTGTGGTATATACACATATATATCTTTTTTAAAAGATTTTATTTATTTATTTTTAGAGAGGGAGGAAGGGAGGAAGAAAGAGAGGGGGAAAAACATCATGTGCAAAAGACACGTATTGGTTGTCTCTCACACACCCCTCAACTGGGGACCTGGCCTGAAACCCAGGCATATGCCCTGACCAGGAACTGAACTGGTAACTCTTAGTTTGCAGGTCAGCACTCAATCACTGAGCCATACCAGCCAGGGATATATATGTTTACATTATGACCCAATACACATATACGTACATACACATATAGCTAAACCAGATGTTTTACAAAATGATGCTTATCCTTACTATGTGCAATACACTATTTTTCTTCTCTTCTATTCCATTCATTCTTTTTTTAAATGCTAGTTGCTGCCCAGATGCTTTTCTTCTTACAAGAGTGAGAAATGCAACTGCTTTGATGCTGTAAGCTACAGTTGCTATGGCTATAAGAGGTTCAAGATGATCTATACCCTGAGGGGCCCCAGGGCTTTGCTTACGGGCAATGACTTGAAAGCCCAGGTTTCCTGCCCCCAGATTGAGGAATATACTGCTGAGGATGAGGCTGGGTTTTGCCAGGAACTCTGTGAGCCCTAATGGTTCAGAAATGGGTAGTATGAGCAGCTTCTCTTGGACAGTCCCCCTCAGGCTTACCAAGATGTTCAAACATTGAACCACTGCTCCTTGGGAACCTTTGAACAATTCTGGATAAAAAGAATTCAGAGAAATGGGGATATCTAGTAACCCATCCCTAAATTACTAGTTTACAACACAGGAGAGAACTTGACCTCACCTCAGTATGCATTTAACTAACTAACCCTCCATCTTCTGCTCCCAACCAGCTTTTTAAGAAGGTTCTCATGGGACAGTAGTGCTTTTCACCTGGACAAAGAAATCCATCCAAACAGAAAGCAAGTTTGGAAAGCAGGAAAATAAACATGCACAATAAGCTCAATGAAAACAAACAAGCACCTTTGCAAAGCATGTAAAATGCAGAACCTTTGCAAAGGTTTGAGCTGATATTCAACATCCTTCTAAAATCAGATGGAATAATTGGAAATTTCAGAAATTCATAAGAAAGCCATTATATAGACCACAAATAAGAACTATTGTAATCGTTAAAACTACCAATATTCTATATGTAGGCAGTATTTTGGGTCACTACCATAGAAAAATGTGAAAACTTCAGCTTCTTCAGGAAAAAATGGCTTTAGCCAGGGCTACTTTTTATGATTAATTCTAAGATTTCAAACTTTTATATTCAATTGTTACAAAAACTTTAAGAGAACCTCCTTTACTTTGAGTAACATGATAGTAATGAAGTTTCCCTTTGTCTTTAATTCCAAGAATCGGTTGTTTAGTGACTTATACTGTGTATTTTAAGGAAAGCCTCTTATTTTTTAATGGAAAAGGCCTTTTACAGACATAAACAGGAAATAAAATTAGCATAGTTAATATAAATGAATGTACTTGTAGGTTCAAAGTTTTCCTTAGGAAGATCTCCCCGCCCCCCCGCCCCCTGGGAGGAGAGATGCTGGGAATGAGAAGGAGAGGACCCTCCCTTGGCCCCTACACCACAATGATGACAAGGAATGTCATCATTTTTTTTTTAAGAATTTGTTTATTTATTTATTATTTTTAGAGAGAAGGGAAGGGAGAGAGGCAGAGAGGGAAAGAAACGTCGATGTATGATTGCCTTTCACCTGCCTCCAGCTATGGACCTGGCTGGAGACCTGGCTTGCAACCTGGTTATGTGCCCTGGCTGGGGAATCAAACCAGCAACCTTTGGGTTCTCAGGCCAGCGCCTTATCCACTGTACTGCCAGCCAGGATTGGAAGAGCTAATTTTATAACTTAATGTAAGGGAAATCAGTAGAAAATGTTCTGGTAAGTTACCTGAACTATAACAGGCCCTCAAACACTTGAAATAGAATTAAGTGACTGTGAAGGAAGTGTGCAGTAGTATTGATACAACAAGTTCCAATTGAAATGAGTTGGCTTTCCACATATCCAGACTTGCAGCATTCCCAGCCTCTGTTATGAATGCATTTCTTCCATGTTTCATTGACATCTTGTTCCCTTTTCTCATAGACCCTGCCAAGCTCAATCTACCATTCCTTTTTTCATATGTTTTTAACTTTTATTTGAAGGTACTTATAGATTCATATGCCATTCTAAGACATAATGCAGAGAGAGAGCATATACTCTACCCAGTTTTTCCCAATAGTGACAACTTGTATAACTAGAATACAATGTCACAACCAGACATGAATACAACCTAGCCACCTTGTGCAAATTTCACTAGGCTTGTAATGCACCCATTTCGGTGTGCGTGCATTTCATTCTTTACAGTTTATCACAGGTGTAGATTGTTCATCCATTACTCCTGTGAAGATACAGAACAATTTTGTCATGGGAATTCCTTGTGCTACCCTTTTATTTATTTATTTTTTCTGAACCCAGGAGAAGATAAGTGCTCATATATTAGCTACAACTGTGCCATGCCTCATTTTAAGTGCTCCTCATGTTTTACTTTTTTCAATAACTCAGATATTCAATATCATTAAAACTCACTTTACAAATGAGAAACAGGCAGGTTAAATGTGTCTAAGACTCAGGATTGGAACTCATTCTGGTTGCTGATAATGTCTAATTTATAATAACTTCCCTCTAAATTTCAATACGGTTTACCATACTAGACCCCCCAACTTTCTGAAAGCCAATTGTGACCCTCTGATACTTGATCTTATAGCATACAATTTTATGTATGGAATTACATACATCCATGTCCTGTGGTATGACTGCTACAAAAATTAGGTGACATGAGCACTTTTAAAAAATGCATATTCTAGACATTAGAGCCCTAGAAGGAAGTCCTATTAGAACTACTTACTGTTGTCCAGAAGTCAGCACAGAGTAGTTAAATAATTATAATGTCTCCACAAAACATTTTAAAACTACGTCCCCTAAAGCCTCAGTTCACAATCTACTTATGAGACCAGTATTTCTGATCCTTTTCCCTCCAAGATCCAGGAATTATAATTGTAGGCACCCCATGCATACAACAGCTCTGGCCAACAACACAGTCAACAAGCTAGGATGAACTAAGGACCGTACAACTGATCTGTCCCTGACTGATATAAGAGCAATACCACCAATCAGGTCTGTCCTTGCCCACTGCCAGAGGGCTGTGCTACCCTTTTAAAGACATAGTCACCTCCTGCCATTTCCCCCACCCTAACTCTTGGTACCTACAATCTGTTCTCCATCCCTGTAATTTTTGTTATTTTAGCAATGTTATGTAAATGGAATCATTCAGTGTGTAACCTTTTGAAATCACCATTTTTTTTTTCACTTACCATAATCCCTTGAGAGACATTCAAGCTGTTGCCTATATCAGTGGTTCATTCCTTTTTATTGCTGAGTGTTACTCCATGGTATGTATACACATATGACAGCTTGTTTAAGCATTCCCCAGTTGAAGGGCATTGGATTATTTCCAATTTTGGACTATTATGAATGAAGCTTCTATGAACATTGGTGCAAAAAATAAAGCCAAACTAAACAAATTCTGTTTGCAGCCTACTGAACTTATTTAATGACCTGTGAATAGGTTATGGCATACCATTAAAGGAAGTCTTCTATTACTTGGTTCTACTAGCCTCGTTCTCTAGCCACACCAGAGGTCTATCCTCACATGTGGCTCGTAAGTTCCTATTTCTTTACTCCTGTTTAAGCTCTGTACTTGGTGTTAAATGCTTTCCCTGAAACATCTTTGTCTAGTAAAGTACTACATATTAGTATAAGTTAGGAATGTGTTTGGCTATAAATCACAGGAAACTTGACTATAGTATCTTTAAAAAAAAAAAAAAAAAATGTAGTTGTGGGTTTTTTCCCCCCTGCTCCATGGCAAGTATTGTCTAGAGCAAGGGCTGGAGACAAACTTTTTCTATAGGTCAGAAACTACACATTTTAGACTTTGTGAGCACTGTAGCAAAAGAGAAAGCTCTTGTCCTGCCACGTTTGCTTAGGATGAGTCATCTGGATGGTGGGTAAGCTATGCTCCAGTTGTTTTCTCCTACAGATATTCTTGGAAGGAAGAGTTTACCAGCCCAAGGAGGAGGGACCTGGCCAGGTGAGTCGTGAGGATGGCAACCTCCATGGTCAGTTTCATTCTCTGCCCCAAAGACATACAGAGTCCAATGCATCCTACACCCCTGTCAGACCTGGCATATCAACTTGGTCAGGGGACCAGAGGCAAGGGGATCCATGTGTTCACTGACCCCCAAACAAAGTCAAGTCCACCATTCAGCCCCCATCGGTGGCCAACAGCAGAGTCACCAACATGTTGGTAGTAACCAGCTGGCCCCTAGACACTGGAGAGTAGGTGGCAGTACCCAGGCTGCTGGCTGCTGGCCTGGGAGTCAGGTACTAGGAGCAGAGGGGAAAGCAGGGACAGAAAAAGGTGCCCTGGCCTGGCCCCATGGCTCACAGTGCTAGCCTGCTCAGGCAGTGCCTCGAGGCACATCAACACAGATCTGGCCTGGGAGCCATAGTTGGCCAAGGCTTGGCTAGTTTTAGTTCAGGAGGCTTAAAGATGTCAGGATTCATTTCCCTCACAGTCTCAAGAGATGGCTATTCCAGCTTCAACCAGAACATATGCATTCAAGTCATAAGGAAGGAAAAAATAAAAGGGACCATGACTATCTCCTTTACAAACAGGATTTTTTCCAAAGCCAAATCCAGCAAATGTTCTATAAATGCATAGACCAAAACTGGATCTACAGTTTCACTCTAAAGCAGAGTCATTCAAGATAGCAGTCACGAAAGCAGATGATGTCAAGACAAATGTATCTCTTTATTAATAATTCCTGGCCCTGGCTGATGGCTCAATGAATAGACGCCGGCCTGCAAACCCAAAGGTTGCTTGTTTGATTCCCCAGCCAGGGCACATAACCGGGTTGCAAGCCAGGTCTCCAGCCAGGTCCGTAGTTGGAGGCAGGTGAAAGGCAACCATATATTGATGTCTCTCCCCTTCTTTGCCTTCCTCCCTTCCCCTCACTCTAAAAATAATAAATAAAACCTTTTTAAAAAATTTTAAAATAGTAATTCCTGCCAGTCCCAGAGAAAACACCAAATGGTCCTGTTTGGGCTACATATTCATCACTGTTGCCAAGGAGTTAGGAAATTATGATTGGCCTGCTGCCATTTCTGACTGTCAGGCCAGAGTAAGAGGGGCAATGTGATTTTTAGCTGTGCCATGCCAGGCAGGGTGAGTCCTAAAGGAAAAGAGGCCAACCCAAACAGAAGTCCACTACAGAAGGGGGTCGTTGCCACTAAATGGATTCAAAGATTATTAAAAACTCACTATACACAAAGTTTTAATGTTTTTTTTTAAAGATTTTATTTATTATTTTTAGAGAGAGAGGAAGGGAGAGAGGCAGAGGAAAGACATCAATGGATGGTGGCCTTTCACCTGCCTCCAGGGACAGAGCTGGCTGGAGGCTTCGCTTGCAACCTGGTTATGTGCCCTGGCTGGGAATCGAACCAGGGACCTTTGGGTTCACAGGCTGGCATCTTATCCACTGTGCCACCAGCCAGGGCTCAGTTTTAATGGCTTTTTAAAATGCTACTATCCTGGCAGCATTTGAGGCAGTGTATAAAACAATTAATGATACTTACCTTCAAGAAATTTACAGCCTGGGGTAGACAATGGTTGGTTAGCTAAATTCTTTGGGTAACAAATGTAAATATATTTAACCAAATAAATAACACAGAGCTATGAAATTCTGAATAACAGACTCAGAAGTAAGTCAATGGTATACTTTTGCATAACCAAACTGAAGAGAAGATTTATATTATGCATCTATAGCTGCAGTGAAGGTAGTAAAGTGGTGTCAAAATGCAGATTGTTACTTTGGGAGGGTCGATTAAACTTCCCGAGTCCATCTAGCTTGGCTTTTCAGAAAACCCCCTTGGACAAGAAGTACTCTCTCTGGCAAACATGGGAGTGTCTGCAGACTGGGATCATGTCTCACCTTGTCACTCTCAGCCCATCTGGCTGAGCAGAGAGACTTCACTTTGCCAGGCAGGACCCATGCTACCTGCAGCCTAGTCACAGGACCTCCTCACAACCGGTGATACAGGACATCCTTGATGACTTAAAGCATTATGTGTTTCCTCACTTTCCCATGCCAAATTTAGACTGGGACAGAGAATGCAGAAAGTGAAAGTGGAAATCATAATAAGAACTCTGGTAGAGTTGTCAGGCAGGGATGGTCGGAAGGCTTGGCAGCAGCAAAGCAAAGAGCAGGGAATCCTCTTAACATGTCCTAGCTAGTTTAATGCTGTCTTTAGTTGATTTTATAACTACTGGATTAAACCACCATACTATAGCAGCAATTCTGCTTGTCAGCCACAGTCTGAATCTCCTAGCCATTCAACAAGGATAGATTCTGATCCTACTCCTCTCATCATGGCAGGAACATGCAGGAAAGGGTATGTGCAACTGCAGGGATAAGGTTTTAAGAAGCAGAGATGATATTCAAGATATTTAACAACAGCTATAACTGCAAAGGTGCAGACCAGCTGAACATCAGCCTGGGTGAAAGGGGTTAGGATTGGTAGAATGGCAGAGGGTGGAGGGGAGAAGAAAAGAATAAAACACAAGTAGCTCTTCTCCTCTCTGATTTCCACCACCCAATAAATGAGTATATTAGAGCCTTAATAAATTAACCCAATACATAAGCATACGTAGGCATTTAACGGAAGTCAAGGGCAGAGATGTGCCGCCAACCTGCAAAATAAATTGAAATCAGTCTTGAATGACATGTAGACTCTAGGTCCACTTGAAGCCTGCTCTTCTCTGTAGGACTCCCTCCCTGTTTTCTTCTCTCACTGCTCAAACTGGCTTTGGCTGGTTTTCCAGACTGCATGCTCCTGAATTTATTTTGTTGTTGTTCCAAGTATCATATAAACTATGGATGAAACAAATCAAAGTTCCTTTTGAAAGCAATCTAGTTGGCAAATCTTGGGTCAGATGCCTTTTCCTGGACCATCCAGCTGTGACCAGGGTGGCATAGTCATCTTGGAAAATAATTATTGCTGGGAGCCTGTTGATGCTACAGTGTGGATGGTAACTCAGAAGTGGTATTGAAAATATTTAACAATTGGAATGGGATAGGCAATGACCACTGAGAATGAACATCAACCATACAAAACCAGTACAGCTGGTCAGGGTATTCTAGCTGGATATTGGCCTGGGATGGGGAAAGAGGACCAGTTCCCAGAAAACCGAAAATAATGGGGAGGAGTTATACAGTTAATCTAATAGTGGTCTACAGAGTCTATTTTTTAAAAAGTCACACCCACTTTAAAAACAAAATCATGGTGTTCTTGGGAACTTTTTAGGTTTTAGAAGGAATAAATGTCATTTTGGTTTCTATTTGGCTGTAGATAAGATTGCTGCACAACATTGTGCTAAATGTTGCAACACTAAAAGAAAAAATATATAGCACAGGACATTTCCTACCCTCTGCCCACAGGAGCTTTCACTCTGATTTGAGACACAGGGAGAAATTACATAAGGAGGCACTGGATTGTGTGGCACACATAGTGTGCACCCTGAGAGTCAGAGAATGGAGAGCTAGATCCCTGTGGGCCAGAGAAGTTAGGGACACTTTCAGGGAGTAGCTGAGGGTTCTTTCCATGGCTCCTTTCAGCATAAAGATTTTTTAAATTCTATGTATTAATGAAGGGATCCACCATCTGACTTGGAGGAATAGACTCAAAAGATCCTAGATAGCCTCATGAGTCAGCATGAGACTGCAGAGATCCACCCTGCCGAATGGAGTACTGATACGTGCTTCAGTGTGGGTGGACCTTGGAAGCTTTATACAAAGTGAAAGAAGTTAGACACAAAAGCCACATGTTGTATGATTCCATTTATACAAAATATTCAAAATAGAAAAATCCGTAGAAACAGAAAGATAATTTGTGGTTTCCAGGGACTAGGAGGCGGAGGAGGGACAGGGAATGGGGAGTGACTGATAAATGGATTTGGGGTTCCTTTTGAGGATGATGAAATGTTCTGGAATTAGATAGTGGTCATAGTTGTGCAACACTGTAAATATACTAAAAAGAATTAACTGTAGCCCTGGCTGGAGAAGTTCAGTTGGTTGGGTGTTGTCTCATAAACCCAAAGGTTTCGGGTTCAATTCCTGGTCAGGGCACATGCCTGGGGTGAAAGTTTGGTCCCCAGTCAGGCTGTGTGCAGGAGGCAACCAATTGCTATTTCTCTCTCACATTGATGATTCTCTCCCTCTCTTCCTTCCTCCATTTCCTTCACTCTAGAATCAATCAAAAAAAACTTTTTAAATTTAACTGCATATTTTTAAATGGTGAGTTTTATAATATATAAATTATATCTTGGTATGTGAATTATATATAAACAAAAACAATAACAAAATAAAAACACGCCATTTTGCTTTACTCTATATGCTTGTGCTACCTACCTACACCTGTATGTGAATATATATCTATTCACCAATGACTACCTAATCTATAAAGCCTGACCAGACCTCTCCCCTGGATTCCAGTTGCAGCTGAAAATCTTCCCTGGAGATCCCATAGGCATCCAAACCCAACATGACAAAAATAAAATTGCATTTTGGACTCCAACCTTTTTTCTTCCTGTTCCTACTTCCTTAGCTGATAGCTCCCCTAGTCATTCATTTATTTAAGCCACCCTTGTATGGGTCATTCTTTGGTCATTCATTCATTGCTTTGCTAATTCACTCGGCTAATCTTCTTTAAAGACCTGTTATATATCATACACTGTGCTATGTGCTGGAAACATGGTTGGGAACAAAATGCACATGGTTTCAGCTTTTGTGGAAGACATGGGAAAGACTATTTAATCAAGTATTACAATACAGGGAGATGAGAGCAATGGTGTGGAAAATATAGGGATCTGTATCTATGCATAGCATGGAGAGCCAACCTCCTACCTGCATTAGTCACCAAATGCTGTTGATTTGGCCTTCTAATACCTCTTAATCTGATGTTTGTTCTTTATCCACAACTCCCTTGCTTTCTTCAAGTCATCAACTCTCACCAGCATGACTGTCACTATTTTTAAGCCATCTCCTTGTCCTAGTTCCTCATGCCCCCCACCTTTCTAGTTTCAAGTCATTCTCCCACACTACTGCTAGACTAGAAAGATCTTTCAGAAACAAAACATCTCCTCATGAAATGTCCTTGTTTATAATTATTTCTATCTCCTATAGCGATTCAACACACACATGGGGGCTATAGCATGCTTCCATCAGGACAGGAGCCCAGAACCGCAGTGATTGATGATATGAAGGGATTTGCCTGTCTTCCCCAGCTCTGGTGGAGAATCACAGTGTAGTTAAAAGTTCCCTCCTAGGACAAGCCAAGTTCTTCATCATGTGAACCCTGATAACTTCCTCCAATCACATTCCTTGCCATGGTCCCTCCTGTGTAGTAAGATGGATTTTCTTTCTCCAACTTCCCCCATTCCCCATGGTCGACACATCACCAAGTTGGGAAGTTGATATACAATTCACTAAAGATTTTTAGCAGAAAAGAAACTTAGCCACTTGAGTTCTGAAGACCTTTTCAAAATTTGACCCTGAGGCCAGTTCATGGACTCTCCCTTCCACCCCACTTGATTTAAAGCCCCTGACCCAGTCCAGCAACAGAAGTGGATGAAATTGAGTGACTGACAAACTGCCTAAGACTAAACACAAGAAGAGGTGGGATGCTGGGCAAAGCAGGGAACCAAAGAAATGGGGCAGCGGTGTAGAGACAGAGAGAGCCTGGAGAGAAGTGATAACTCTTCTGCCCTTGCTTGCTTAGGGTGCAGAGCACGGATCACTGCAAGGGCTGGTGCTAGTGAGAGGAGCTGGGGGCGGGGAGCGGGGTGGGGGTGAGGGGACAAGTGGAACTTCTCCTGAGTACGTCTTCCCCTGAAGATTTTGTACGGGTCAGAACATGCCACTGGAACCCAAACTAAAGGACTGCTTGTACTTTCTTTTATATTCTTTGTGTGTTAATAGTGACTAAGAGTAAAACCCTGTGGTTAGGAAGTATACCATCTCTTCCTTTCACATGAAAGGCAGAGATTGCACCCATAAGTACCCTCGCCCTTGTCATTCCCTGTGGGAGCCATGCTTTTATGGGCCTCTGAGCTTCTGAAGCTGCTGTTCCCTCAGCCTGGAACGCTTCACTCCCCTCATCTGCTTTTATTTATTTTTTAATCCTCACCTGAGCATATATTCATTGACTCTAGAGAGAGAGGAAATAGGGGAGAGAAAGGGGAAAGAGAGAGAGACAACAATTGGTAGCCTCCCAGAATGCTCTCTGACCAGGGATCAAACCTGTAGCCTAAGTATATGCCCTGACCTGGGATCTAACCTGCAATGTTTTGGTGTACAGGAAGATGCTCCAACCAACTGAGCCGCCCAGTCAAGGTTCTTGTCTTTTTTTTAAAGTTTAAAAAAAAAATTTATTATTTTTACAAAGAGGGAAAGGGACAGAGGCAGAGAGGGAGTGAGACATCAATACATGGTTGCCCCTCACCTGCCTCCAGCTTGGCTGGAGACCTGGTTTGCAACCTGGTTATGCTGCCCTGGCTGGGAATCGAACCAGTGACCCTTGGGTTAGAAGGCCATCACCAAGCCCCTGAGCCACACCAGCTGTCTGCTTGTTAGATATCATTCATTATGGAACTTTTGCTAACCTTCCCAACACTAAAAAGCCAAGTGATTGGAGAACTACTACGCTGTTTTTCCATTAATAACTAGTATACCTGTTTTACAGCCCCTGAAGCACTCTATTGTATGTTATATATACATCATTGTACATATAACTGTGTATATATAATAAATATTTTTGAATAGATGAAGAGATTAATAACAGAATACTGCATATTGAATAAAATCCACATGTCCCTTTGTCTCCAGGCTAAATCTCATTTAGTGTCCTCACAGCCTCCAAATAAGGTATTTTTTCTTCTGATCTAAACAATTTGCTGACCCTCTTGTCAGAAATGTAGACAGATCAGGGCTAATTGGGTTTGTCTAAAGAGAAAGGCAGAGAGAGATATAAGGCAGCCAGGCCTCCTCTTGTTGCAAAATTTACTGAAATCAATCTTAATACAATTGGATCAGCTGCACAGTTCCCTTCCATCCCTGATTTAATAGAGGGGACAAGAGATGTGGGATGCACCACTAAAGAGGAGTGTGGGAGGAAGGGAGGCTGCTCAGATCTGAAGCAGCCAGTCATGCCCATTAGTGGCTGTCAAGAGAAGGGGCACATTGCCTGTTACACTCAGTGTCCTCCCCAAGAACCCCAGGTTCCTGGAATCAGAGTGTAGTGAGTCTGATCTCCTCACAACCTGCTTCTAGGACCACCGATGATGGAGTGTCCCCGACACAGTTTATGGTTGTCCTTGCCTTAAGCAGGTTGCCTCTTTTAACATATATTGTATTTTTAATCATATTTTATTATTTATGCTATTACAATTGTCCCAATTTTTCCCCTTTTGTCCCCCTCCACCCAGCCTCCTCACTCCCTCAGGCAATCCCCACACCATTATCTATTTCTCTGGGTCATGCATATATATTAAAAAGAGAATAACCTTGGCTGGTGTGGCTCAGTGGATTGAGCACTAGCCTGTGAACCAGGGGGTTGCTGGTTTCATTCCCAGTCAGGGCACATGCCTGGGTTGCAGGCTGGGTCCCCAGTTGGGGGCTTGTGAGAGGCAACCACAAATTGGTGTTTCCCTCCCTCTCTTTATCCCTCCCTTTCCCTCTCTCAAAAAATGAATAAATTAAATTTTTTAAAAATAAAAAGAGAATAAAGGTTTCTGTTTGTTCTTATGAGCTCAGAAGCACAGGGTGCTCACAAAAGCACATCACAAATGCTATAATTCACTGAATTTTATTTTCCCCTATGATAATCTACAGTTAATTATAGTCCATGAAAATTACACTTAGGTACAGGACAATGAACAACAGTCATTCATGGTTATGTATTTTCTTAAGAATGTTTTTTGAAATAATGAAAATTATTACAAAATGAAATTAAGCCCTCCTGGAATATCAACATCTACATATAACCCTTGTGAGTGTACAACTTCAATTTTCTTTTCCTTTTTTTCAGGGCATATGGTTCTTTTTTCTTTTTTAATTGGATCGCAAAAATAAATAAATAAACATTTGGATCACACTGCATGCTTCTTGATGCCATGTGGTCTCTGTAATTTTTAAAGCCCATTCAGTATTCCACCTCTCATGCATGGACCCTAGCTAATTTGGTCAGGCCTCAGCCATCATATCATGCCCCAGGGATTACTTGCCTCGTAAGCTTCCTGCTGGAATTTCCAGTTGGCACTGCCAGGACTCTCAGGCCCTGGCCACAATCCCCAAGTGGTTAGGTAATCTCCGGAGGCTCTCAGGAGCATTTGTGGAAAAGGAGCCAATAAAGTTGAGTCTCCATACCGAGAGTTGCTTCCAGAGTCTTCCCTAGGTGTCCTCAGAACTGAAGGCTCCCAGCTCTAGTAAGAAGGGCAATCAAAGATTTTCAGTTTAATTGGGAGGTAGAATAAAGGAGAAGAATTTTTAAAAATATTTTATTCATTATTTTTAGAGAGAGAAGGGCAGGGAGTGAAGCAGAGAGGGAGAGAAACATCAATATATGGTTGCCTTTCACCTGTCTCCAGCTGGGGACCTGGCTGTAGACCTGGCTTGCAACCTGGTTATGTGCCCTGCCTGGGAATCAAACCAGCAACCCTTGGGCTTGCAGGCTAGAGCCAAAGCAGTGAGCCAAGTGCATAATTTTACTTTAGTTTGAACTTTTCAGGATGCCCCTTCAGGAGGCCAAATTCCTACAACTCAGTTGACTTCAGTTCAATTCATTTTGATACTTTAAAAAATTAGGTGGTCTATTTCTGTAGCATATCCTGCTAAGAACCCAGGATCACCCCTGTTCATTTTTTTTCTTTCCCTCTCCCCTCTCCCCGATGGGAAAACATGCTCCTCCTCAACTCTCTTCTCTTATCCTCATTATTTCCACCCCTAGCATATTCTCTTCTAGCCCATTTCTAGATTATTCTAGCATCTTCTAAGGGTTTGGGAGTAAATGATCATGGATTCATGGACTAACTGAATCTCAAATATGCTAAGCATTCACATTGCTAGGTTCATTCATTCAATAATATTTTAAAGTACATACTATGTACTAGGTCATATGGTATGGCAATGAACAGCATGTACAAAATTTTTCTCTCCAAATGCTTACAGTTTAGTGGAGGAGCCAAAGAAATAAAAAGGGAATTTCAAAATGATAAAATGATGTAAGAGTGAGTCATCTTAAGATACTATGGCTTGTAAGAGCATAGGTCATTCCTGACAAACTTAAAACCTGGCCTATAATCTGTGTCCCTGAGCTCATTCAGAGAGAGGTATTCAAATGACCTGGAGAAGACTCCAGTTTGTCTCCTCTGGTCCTGAGTTCAGGGCTGGGATATGGCCCCAGTCTCATCTCTTCTGAGAGGCCTTCCAGATGGCCATGGGGACAGCCAGTTCTGGGTCCCTAGATCACTCCTATGGTGAAAACAGACGCAGTAAACATGGGCTGAATTAAACTGGTCAATTGTTCATTGATTTTTTTTTTTTCTTTTTATAATCATTAAAACCCTGAAGCCAAGCCAGAATCAAGCATGAATAATGCAGTTGTTACTCATATTGTCCAAGATTGCCGTTTTTGTCTTTCCATCCTAGTTAAATGAACCAAGATCCAAGATAAGTCTCCTCCAGATCACCTAAACATCTATGGACAGAACATTCTCCCACTCCTGGGGATTCTGGCCCACACTATTCAACAGATGCCTTTACTCATCAGCCCAATGTAGGTGATGGTGATACACTGGAATTAGCTGGAAAGGGCCGTGCACTTCCTTTAGCAACACACCAACAGTGGCAAAATCTGGAGGTTCAAGCGTCAGTTTTCCACTGAGGGAGACTAGAGTTTGCCACCGCAAAATTGGTCCTTTTGGGGTATTGACTATTTTAAGCTGGTTATTGTTAAGAAACAAAAGACTCAGAAAGAATCTTTAGCCCTCCCCCTTCCCTGCCTAAAGAAGGGAGATACCACCTCAGCATAAATAAACTAAGAGTGGCAGATAGGGAGGAACCTAGCAACCGGGTTGCTGGACTCCCCTCTGTGCCCCATTGTGTCTGAGTGACCAGGCATCTGTTTACCAAAGGTTTGCTCTTTCTCACCTATCAGTAAACTGCCTACTCCTGTAACAGGACCCTTAGTTTTAATGGGCCCGTTTTACCCGCTGCCAGGAATGACTCTTAATAACAGAGTTTGGTGAAAAGGAAAGTTACTTTGTTTATTCGAAGGTTATTTGAAATTTCTATTAAAGGTGCAACTGTGCCATTAAATTCCACTCCCTGTAAAAAACACCCCCAAAATATGAAAAACACCCAAAGCATACAGCCCTGCCCAATTAGGCTAGTTTAAAATAGTCAAGCAAGTGGTACCATTTTTCAGAAACACAACAGTTCACAGTTTACCATTCCTATTATAAATTCGAAGTTCCAGGCAGCTGCTGTACCCAATTAGGGAAGGGTCTTGCACACACTCACTAACTCTTACACCACAGATAATTCCCTGTCTTTGCGCAAGCTGCGTGTCTCCCTTCCTCACTTTCACCTCCCCTCCCCCCAAACCAGGTGAGTTCTTTCCTGTTTCTCAGGCTGCATGTCTGTCTGTGAGACCTCCAGGAAACAGAGAAATTGATAGCTGCCATCCTATTTTAAATCTCTTTGTAATGCGTACAGTAATGTGTACAGTAAACAATTTTGACCACTGATAGAATTTTAGGCACTGTAAGCCTTTTTGTCACTATCCTATGGGTGAAACCCCTTCTATTTTCTTGGGGTGAAAAGAACAAAGGCTAGTCCACCAAGCCTCAGCCCGTCCCCCATTTCCAAACTGCCAAGTTGGGTTTTGGCCTTCTCCCATTCTGTAACACTTCCCCCTTTAAGTCCAGACCCCTACTTCTCTTGCTTAGTCCAGAAGGGCATAAAAACCTTACTGCCTTATTTGTCCTAGGGTCCCATATTCTTAGGAAACCCCCCACCCCATATACATGCACAATAAATTTGGTCATTTTCTCCTATTAGTCTATCTCATGTTAATTTGATTATTAGACAGGCATAAGAACTTGGAAGGAAAATTATTTTTCCTCTCCCATACTATCCTAGGCCCCCACACATGGCTCTCCTTCCCTAAATCTAAATCTGAGAATTTTCCCTCCCATATCTTCCTTTAAAACACAGTCTGGGTTGAATTGGAATCAAGCAGACTGCAAACTGTTCACTTCTCAAAATTTTTGACATCAGCCTTGGAAGTTCAATTCTGATTTTCTCTGTGCTTAGGGATTGACCACACTGTCTCCCCACCCAACCCCACCCCAGGACATACTGACTAAGAATCAGGAGCAAAGTGGAAGGAATAAATAAACACAATTGTTAGAAACTTGGGGTTGGGGTGGGGATACAAGAATCATTTATTGAAGATTTTTAGTTGCAGATCTCTGCTGAAGAATAAGGGAAGGCCTCATATTTTAATATCCACACTTTTATTTGCTGTTAAATTGCTAGGATGCAATTATATACTATATTTCCTAAATTTTGGTCGTGTTTAGAAAAAAGGTTAACGTTTTACATAGCAAATGTTTTTGGGATTTAGGAAGTAATATCATTTCGTTAATAATATAAAGGGTTCCTGATTGGTCATTTTATCATTCATCCTTAGAGTCCGCCACCTGCAACTCTTAAATCTGGGAATAGTTACCTCAGAGAGTGGGAGATCCAATGCCAGGTGGGCAGCCTCACATGTGCCCAGGTTTGCTGAAAGCCTAGGAACCATTTCTGCATTTTGTCTCTCTTGTCTGCATGTGCTAATTGGTTTGCTCCACGAATTGTTAATTCATTATTATCATTAAGGAATAAAATGGGGGGAAAAGGAATGAATCTCTCCAAATGGAATCAAATTAACCTCTAATAAACCCTTACCATTTTACCATTAAATAACGTAGACATATAACACAAGAAAATCATTATTCTTATTTTTATTTTTAATCTGATTCAACCACAGCCCATTAAAGCTTCCTGTGGGTGAAATTATTATCATGGTTGCTTTCCCAGTTGGCCAGCTGAAGCTGCCAGGGTGTCGTAAATAGATAAGCTAAGTACAAATGGCTATCTTCTGATAAAATGTTAGGGAATGGAGCGATTTGGTTTAAGGGTTAGAAATATAAACCTTCAACATTCTCCAAATTCTTCCCATGCAGCATGTAGCCTTTAGGGATAGAGCATTGGAACAAAGGGTCCTTATAAACAACCACTTACATGAAGCAACTAGGTTTTCACCTACATTCATCAAGTCCTCATTATATGATAGGTACAATGCTGAGTGCTTAATGCGTATTATTTTATTTAATACTAGAAATAACTATATGAAGTGGGGATGATAATTAGTTCTATTTTCCAGATTATGAGGTTAAAACACAGAAAGTTTAAGTAACTCACCAAAGCTTTAAATGGTATTACTGGGACTCAAACTCAAGATGATCTGACTTCCAGTCCGCAATGCAAAGTCCTTTCCTTTTCTCTGCCAAGATGGTGAAGAATGGCCTTCAGTCCTTTTATAAGCTGTAGGAAAAAAAACCAACAATAATAGCCAGGCTTTTTAAAAACTATTTCTTATATGAGTTATCATTAGTAGGTCTTCTTTTAAAATATAGACCAGTATAAACCAGTATTCCAAGATGTTTCAGGAAAATGGTTTAACTATCTCCTACTGCTGTTTCTCTGTATTATAGTCAAGCTAACAGTTCCTACCCCCTTCCTTCTTCACATAAAAAATATTAAGTTTAGCAATATGATGCTATCACATACACTTTGAGCTTCTTGAAAAAGGGATGCTATGTAAACACGCAGCAGAAGTGATAGAAAAATAGTGTCAGTGTGGTATGTATACAACATAAAATGGATCAAATTATTTTGTTAGAGTTTGAGACAAAAATAGCTCCTTAATCTTACGTGTCTATTTTTTTTAAAGATTTTGTTTATTATTTTTTAGAGAGAGGGGAAGGGAGAGAAGCAGACAGGGAGAGAAACATCAATGTATGACTGCCTTTCACCTGCCTCCAGCCACAAATCTGCCTGGAGACCTGGTTTGCAACCTGATTATGCTGCCCTGGCTGGGGAATCGAACCAGCGACCTTTGGGTTTGCAGGCCAGCACCTTATCCACTGTGCCACCCGCCAGGGCTCGTGTCGATTTTTTAATCATGTTGCATATTGCCCTGTGTCTGAGGCTTTCAAGGACAATCTGAAAGGGAAATATGTCTGAGAGAATGTTGATTGGATTAGCAGTTTAGCATTCTTATTTTCTTTATTTATTTTTAAAAGATTTTATTTATTATTTTTAGAGATAGGGGAGGGGAGAGAGGCAGAGAGGGAGAGAGACGTCAATGTGTCGCCTTTCACCTGTCTCTGGCGACAGACCTGGCTGGAGACTTGGCTTGCAACCTGGTTATGTGCCCTGGCTAGGAATGGAACCAGCAACCTTTGGGTTCGCAGGCCAGTGCCTTATCCACTGTGCCATCAGCCATGACCACATTCTTCTTTTAGAGGAAATATTGCAATTTCCAAGCTCTTGCCTGTTTCCAACTTTTGTAAAAACCACAAGTCAAAATTGTGTTGCCAGATGAGTGTTTCATGGAGGGAAGTTGGCTGCAAATGCCCATATTCTAAAGGCCATCCTAACTGTCCTTTATTTAAGATCTAAGAGGCTTTTATTATGATTCAAAAACAGGAAAGCCACTTTAGGATTCTATTTTCTAGAGTCACCAAAATATCTAGTGTGAGATTCAAGTACTTTAAAAAGTCATGAGGGATGTGAATGTACTTAACACCAGTAAACTGTACATTTTTAAAAATGACTACGGGGAAATTTTTATATTCTCCAGATTCTCACAATTAAAAATATTTTTTTTAAGTTAAGATGGTAAAATTTATGTTATGTGTATTTTACCACACAAAAACGAAGCTTGCGGGATAAGAAACTGCCATTCTTACCTAAGTAACTTTGGACAGTACCCCTCCCCCACAGGTAAACATGACTCACACCCATTACACTTTCACACCTGCCTCCTAGATGAAGTTCCAATGGAAAGGAACGTTTATCATTTTTTTTCACATTGAAAAAGCATTAAAAGACTTGCTGATCTTTTTTTTTTTTTTTTTTTTTTTTAAGATTTTATTATTTTTAGAAAGAGGGGAAGGGAGAGAGGCAGAGAGGGAGAGAGACATCAATGTATGGTTGCGTTTCACCTGCCTCCAGCCACAGACCTGACTGGAGACCTGGTTTACAACCTGGTCATGTGCTCTGGCTGGGGATGATCTTTTTTTTTAAAAACAAGAGAGCCCTCTCCACACACAAGGCAGAGACTCTCAGGGAGAAAAGAAGCTGCAAGAATAATCGACAAGTGTACAGGCTTATCACCTCACCCAACAGCTCACTTTAGTTGGACTGAGCATGTGGCTGGAACCTCATATTTGCTGACCCGTTATTTTGTTTCGAGAATGGCAGAGAGAGGAGGAAAAGGGACTCTTCGCTTCCTCTCAGTCAGCTCTGTAGTACAACTATGATCTCTGGCTGGAAAATAAATGCTTGTTAATTTTGGTGGCTCAAGGTTTTATGAATACAGGAATATGGGCGAATTCATTGATGTGTTTGGTCTGGGCAGGGCGAATCTTCGAAGGCCTGCTGGGGCGTTTCCACTAGCATCTATGTGTGCTGGGTTCATGATTCTGTGGGAAGACGTAGCCCTGAAGACCACTGAATAACCTGCTGTCCTTGCTACATGATGTTTTGCTGAGGATAAATAAAATAAGGAATGTTCAAATGTTTTGAAAAGTGAAGACACTGTACAAATGTTGTTAGACATGTCACTGAAGCAGGGTGGTATGACGGAAAAGTGCCAGGTATCAACAGACCAGAAATAGACCTGATTGCCTCGGAAAAGTCATGAAATGAATTAAATGAACCTTCCGCAGCAGCGCTGATGCTAACCATCTTCCCAGGATCTGATCAGTTTCTCATTTTGCAGATAATGAAAACCGCTCCTTTTTTTTTTTTTTTAACACCAAAGACAATTTGATTTGTTAACTGATGCTCCTACAATTTAAGCATAGTTTTTCTCATGGTAAAATATAAATTGCGGGTCAGGAGCAAGCCTGAGACCAGATGTGGAATTTCCTCTTCCTCTCTGCTGTATGTGTAGGTCATTGCTATATAAGGACCAGCTGGAGTGCTGTGGAGTGAGAATAGAGTGGTATAGAAATGGGTTCCCAGCATCAGTATAAGAGATGTGGTGCTTAAGTCGTGGAATAGCCAGCCCCCTTCATGAGTGAATCTCAGAGGTGCGAAAGCATGTGTGTTTGCAAGGGCCCTCTTGGGTGCGTTATAACAGGATTTCATAGGCAGAATGACCCTGCATGTGCAGGTGCCAGTGCAGAGGGAAGGCCAGGACCTGAATCGGTTTTGAGATTAATAAAGAAGTTTGCTGTTTGCCTCCTGTCCCAAAGACTTAGAAGAGGCCCTCGGGGTGGGTTCTTGGAAAGAATTGGATGGCGGTTAACGTCTCTCTCTCTCTTTCTCGGCTCCTCCGGCCTTTAGCAGCCGAAAGGGGGCTGTGCGGGTTTGAGCTCTGGGTGGAAGGAAGAGGCGTCAGCCAACTTCCTCCGCCGCGGCCGCCAGGGACGCAGCGGGAGGAGGGGGTGCCCGGGTCTGCGCATCCCGCCCGGGGGCCGGGAAGGGGCGGAGCCGGGCGGTGCCCGCCCCCTGCCGTCCCCTTTTCCCAGCTGCTCCCCAGCGCACGCCGGCCGGCCCGGGTCACAGCAGCCTGCGAGAAGCTGGTAGCTCGGAACTCCGTGGGATTGCGGGCTGAGCCGACTGGGCTGCGCTCACCGACTGAAGCCGCTACTGACAGTGAGTTCCGTCGCGGGAGGCGCGGAGTGGGTCGGCCTGGGGGCCAGGACCGAATCACTGGGGGGCACGAGCACGCGGGGCGGGGATGGCACGATCGCGACGTAGGGGAGTCCCAGAACCTGAGCCCAGAGGGGAGCTCTGAATCGCCAGGTTGAGGAACCCGAACCCGGGGGCGGAGTGTCAGTTGCACCTAAGCTGAGGACTCCCAAAGCCTGAACTCCGAGGGCGAAGGGGCGGGTCAGGATCGCAATGGTGGGGAGTCTCGGAACCCGAACCTGGAGGACTGAGGGGTCAGGACCGCGACGTGGGGTTTCGCGGGTGCGGGTATCCGAGGGGCGGAACCCGGGGTGTCCTGTAGGTATTCTTGGGGCGCCCTCCGCTGGGCAGAGTGAAGAACTCGGGAGGGGAGAGCAGAGGAGAGGAAACCCTAGGCGGGCGAGGCGGGAGGGGGAGCCCGAGGGAAGGGAGCCCGAGGGAAGGGAGCCCCAGAAAGGATAGGGTGGGGCGAGGCTTGCGGCTTCTCCGAGGAAAGATAGAAAGGGCTGCTCGGAGAGGGTGGGCGCGGGAAACGGAGTTGTGCGAAAAGTCTGGGTGCGGCTGAGTACCGTAAGGAGGATAGAGGTTTGCAGGGGTGGAACGCTGCGGCGGGGGGTACGGAGCTGGCTGGCCGAGTGGTGGGGCAGGGACTCAGGGAGTGCCTCCGCCAAGGGAACACAGCCTCCTCGGTGGAACGGGGTCATGCGCACCTCAAGAGGGCAGCCTCTCGAGAGAGCAAGACTGGGCAGCCCAGAGGCGGCAGACGGAGACTCCGCACCCAGCTGACTTGGGGAGTGGTGGCAACTTGGGCAAGGGAGACTGGAGCAGGGACCTGAAGGCACCTGTGGTCCCCCAGCCACCGACTGACAAGGGTGAGACCCAGATGGGCTCTTCGCTGCACCCTGTATTACTGAACCGGTTTAGAAGTGATTTTGGTCAGAGACCAGATGAGAAGAGTCTAGGTTTACAATAGTTACGGAATGAGATTTCACATGTACAGGTAAGATCTACCTGTGTGTGTGCAATAGACATAACTCATGGTAAAGGAGTGTGTAATTTTTAGATCCACATGTGCTACTTGCTCCCCACTCGGTACTCTGTGAGAAGCAGTTCCGAATAAATTCTGGAGGAGAATCAGCAATGCGTGTGCATGTGTGTGTGTGTGCACTCACACACACAGCCTGCTCACAGGTGCACTGGACTCTTCAGCCAAGTAAACACAAGGAGAATTGTACAGTTTTTGAATTGTTTGTGCTAATGAGGGCTCCCTTGCCTAAAGTTAATAGGAAGGTATCTACTTGGAAGATGGACGGACCACCTTTGCCCTTATAAAATGTCCACAGTCTGTACCCACCCCTTGACATGTCCAGGCAGGGAGCAGGGGGCAGGACAGTGGTGGATGACTATCCAAGTGAGTGTCTAAAGATAAATAAATGACCTGTGCAGCGTCTGTTTGTTTTCTGTTGTTTGTCTTCGGTGCCAACTCCCTTTAATGTATGATATTTAGTTTATTTGGTTTAACAGCTAATTCAGGAAGACCCAGGGCCCAGGATTCTATTATGTGGATTTCTCTACTGGGGAGCCAGGGGAAGAGAGATGTCCCCCACTCCTGTCCTGGCTCTACAGCCTTCTTCTGATAGCAGAGATTTGAGCTTCCTGGGAGGATCAAGGACCCTGTTGGTGACTAGCATTTGTTGGGCCCTTTTTCCCCCTTCCTCATGAAAAGGAAAACTCTTTAATAATTAGGCACATTAATGGGGGAGTGATTTATGCTTTTTACAAGTATCATTTCAGGACAAGGGTTTGATTTTTTTTATTCATTAAGGGGGTGGTCAGAACCTTGTGCAAAATCTGCATGATCATTATTGCAGCAGAATAGTCATTTGGACATAAAGCTAGCCGAGTCTTCCAATTCTTCATCCAAATGTTAAAAGAAATATGCCAGTATTTATACATTCAAGTGAGTATTTCTCCCCTTCAAAAGCCTCATCTTGGCAAGCTGTGTATTAATTCTGGTGATGCTGTCATTGCTGAGAATAATTTTGAAGCTCATGCTTTGGCACTGCCTTCAGAGTTTGCAACACATTTAACTGAATTGCCTCCTGATGACAAACCTTCCTCAATTGGGAAGGAGCCAGATACCGTATGGGGCCCACTGTGGCCTCTGAGGTGGAGAGTGTGGAGGCTATAATAGGAAGTATGTCCATTAAAGTAATGAGAGTCCTCTTGAAGGACTGGCAGTTCTAAGATGGGTATCCAGTAGAGGAAAGTATGTGTGTTTAGTACTGAAAGCAATTGAAATGCACCTTCCTTTGGTTGTTTATGATCTGATATATGTGTTAAAACATTGGACCTGTCATCTTATTGTTGTACTCTATGGCCTATTGAGTAGGAGAAACAAGCCTTTCTTTTCCCTCTATACCAGGCCCTTTTCGTTACTGTGCATTTTTACAGAAAACAGAACAAAACGAAATAAGAAAAAGCAAACAAAAACTTTGCTTTCTCTCTCTCTCTCTCACACGCACACGCGCACACACGTACCCAAAAAAGTCACTTTAACACACATATATAATTAATGCCTTATATTCATATTTTATGTGAAGGGATCTATATAGAAGCAAGGAGAAGGAAATGGTTTATGCAAACCCATTTTGGTGTTGGGATTCCATGGCACACAGTGTGAAAAATGGACTCTTCTCCCTGTTCTTCCACTGTTTTTCTAAATTCCCATTTTGTTTGTTTGTTTCAGGTTCTATAACCAAAAGCTTTATATAGCAATTGCTTGAATCTGGATCTGGCTGTGATCTTAGGCAAGTTATTACATCATTTTCAGCCTCAGTTTTCTTACCTTAAAAAGAAGATGTTAATAGGGCTGGAAGGAAGATTTAATAAGATTTATGCATGTAGAACACTGAGTTCAGTGCCTGGCACATTAGTGCTCCATAGAGTCTAGCTAGTTTTGTTATTAATATTGTTTATTGGGAGTTATTTTAAAAGTCCTTTGAAGCCATGTACAAGTGTATCATTTCCCAGGTAACAAGATTCTCCTCAGCTGGGCTTTGCAAATGGGTATTTGAATGAGAACATTTTGCTTTTACTCTCCTGGCCTTCCAGGAGGTTTTCAAGAGCCACGTTGAAAGCAATTGTAGCTAGCTACTTTATTTTTAACTCAGATATTTTTGACAAATACTTCTGTTTTAATTGTGTATTAGGTATAATAGTTTAGTGAAAATTCTAAAGGGAAAAAGTAAAATCTTCTTTCATCATTTTTTTCCTTGACCCAATAAAATATTACTCTAATGAAATAGCTATAATTCTCTTAGCATGTGTTGAAAGGGATGGTTCTAGTGAACATTTGTTTAAGTTGAACTTGAGTTTTGCTCTATTTTGTTTCTGCAATGACAAGGAAAAACTTGGAACTAAGTTCTCAGTGCTTCCATAAATATTGCCATTAATTTTTTCAGAATATGAATTTTATTAAAATATATACCTAAATTAGGAAGATACAAATTATGAGAATATAATTTTAATTTTATTTTCCTCAGATGGTTAAGGGCTGGTATGAAGTAGATGTTCCATACGATGTCCATCGTTTAGTGAGAGTTGCCTGTTTTAGGCAAGTCTGTGCAGGAGACAGAGATGTGCAAGCAATAGACTTCATCCTCCAGAAATTCACATACTGTGCTCTTATAGGGCTACGCATTTGCAAAGCTTTCCTCCCAATGACTTGTGGGAACAAAGATTAAATGGGATTTCACTCATGCTCTTTTCTGTCAATTTCTGGGAGAAGTGTAAACATCTATCATAGGTCTCTTAATAGTATTCATAATTTTGAGGTGGATACACTTTCAGGATTAAATCTTGCTGTGCACTCAAATGCCATGAAAGGAGATAATGGCTAGAAAAATACTTGGTGAATTGTAAAATATCTCACTGCAGGACAGGGTGATGTCATTGTTGCACTTACAGAGTACCAAACAATACAGCATGCTGGGCTAGATATGTGGTTCTCAATGTAGAGAAGTGATGCTACCCCCACCACCAGAGGACAGTTGGCAATGTCTGGAGACATTTTGGGTTGTCACAACTGAAGGGGGGAAGGATGTTACTGGCATCTAATAGGTAGAGGCCAGAGATGCTGCTAAGCATCTTCCAATGCACAGGACTCACCAACCCATCACAACAAAGAGTTATCGAGTCGGAAATGTTAGTAATGCTGAGAAACCCTGAACTAGAGCAGGGAATCTGGAGTGGGGGATCAAGCTGCATTAGCATCCTAGCACCCTCAGTAATTAAATGCACAACTCTGGGTGAGTACCTTAGACCTGACTCTATAAGTGCATGCCTGAAGAGATACTGTGGAATTAAATGAGATACTTAACACAGATGGTACCCTGTAAATGGTAACCCTTAGTAAATCCAGGACTATATGCCTCAAACAGGCACAGTTTCTGTTTTTTAACCAATTATGTTCATAACTAAGACAGGTTTCTTGATCCCATCTGTGTGTCCAAGCAAAGGACAGGGACATAGGCTGGCAGTCTCCAACATTCTGGGACCTTCTGCATTCTGCTCCGGGTTCTGCCCTTGTTCTGCTAGACAAAAAATGTAGGGTGCAGATCACTCCAACCAGGTGAACAGGACAGTCCCCCAACCCTCTCTTCAGTAGCCCGTAGGTGGAGGAGCTTTCTGTTTCACGTGGTCCTTTCCTGGGGGGCGACAGCCAGGCTGAGAAGCCCCCTTCAACCAAACTTATCTCCAGGCCCTACCGAAACCCCCGCCTATACATGGTTAGAGCAGGTGAGACCGCCTGGCAGCTTCCCTTTACTTTCCCAGAGCCCCTCCTACTCAAGCAAAAAGTTCTTATAAGGGTCCCTTCACTTTTAGCACAAGGCTCCAAATCCATTCCAGATTTTGCTCTGCATGGCACTGCCCGGCCATCTGGGAGGAAAAGGGAGGCCTCCCATAAAGCTCCACTTTGATCTTCATTCCTTTCTCTGTTTTCCTGAAGCACACTGAAACCACATGAGTAAGTAATTCACTCACAGTCACCAGTAGAGCTTCAACGAGGTGGGGGTGGGGAGACATCCCAGCCTAGAAAGTGTGTAGCAGACAGGGATATAAATAATTTACCCAGTGCTGTTGTAGCTGTGAGCTAGATGGAAACCATTCCTTCTGTGGTGTTCAATTCTGGATGTCTTAAGAATGCTGATGCCCAGGCACCACCCCTACCACTGATTCAGAATTGCGGTGGGTTGGGCCTGGGCACCAGATTTTTTAAATGCTCCTCAGATGATTCTAATGCCCAGTAAGAGTGAAGGGTCAGGACTATGCCTTGTGCAATGAATGATCTGCATTACAAACAACAAAAAGAAAGAAAGAGAACCCAGTTAAAAATATCAAAGTAACTATTATTTCATTAAGCTTTTGGTGTTAAGTGATGAATGTATGACTGTTTGCAATGTAAAAAAAATGTTCCTCCTAATGGAATACAGTCAAAAAGTTTGAAAAAGGTTTTAAAGGCTTAGTGGTATTTAACTAATGTTGACAAATTTACCTCTTGCTGTATTGTTGTGTGAGCATCTGCAATATGACTTTTGCACCTGCCCTGTAAGGCATAGAGAGCAGATATCATCATACCAATTTAGTACAAATGAAGGAAACTTGGAGTTGGAGAGGGTAAGAAATTTGTCAAAGTCATAATGAGAAAATGGTAAATACAGGGACTCAAATCCCTGGCTTCTTATTACTGCCACAGGGTTCTGTCAGCCACGTCTTTCTCACTCTTCTGATTTAGCAAGCAGAGCCTGTGTAAAGGAACTGCATGAGTCTGGCTTCAGCATTGTAAAAATAATTACTGATGGACTACTTATGAGTGTCAGGAAATATATTTACATTACCTCATTTAATTCTCAGAACAACTCAAGGAGACTCATGTTATTGGTCCCCGTTCACAGATGAGGAAACTGAAGTGCAGAGAGGTTGTGACTTGCCCAAGGAGCAGAGTTCTTTCTGTCTGCAAGGTCACATTCTTTATTTGTGCTTTCTGTTCCCCCAGCACTAGTTTGTTGGCATTTCTCTAGATTCTAGACTCCTGTCTCTAGGGAGAGTTTAAATATTAGAGGACTAACCCTATGTCTTAGTCAGCTCAGGCTGCCAAAACAAAGTACCACAGACCGGGTGCCTTGAACAACAGACATGTATTTCTCACAATTCTGGAGATTGAGAAATGGAAGGTCAAGGTGCCAGTAGATGTAGGTCCTGGCAGGGCCCTTTTCCTGGTTTGCAGATGGCCACCTTCTTGCTGTGTCCTCACATAGCAAAGAGAGACAGAGAGAGAGAGACAGAGAGAGAGAGAGAGAGAGAGAGAGAGAGAGGGAGGGGGCAGACAGGCAGACAGTGAGTGCTGAGTGAATGCCCCACAGAGCAAGAGAGTTAGCTCTCTGTCCCTTTTTCTGTATTAAACCCACCCTGGGACCCCACCCCAATGACCTCATTGAAACCTCATTACTTCCCAAAGGCCCCAGATTAAAATAAAGGACCATCATACTGGGGATTAGGGCTTCAACATAAACATTGGGAAGCAGGGAGGTGCAGGCATTCAGTTCATAACACCCTAGTACCTGAAGCTTCCACTCACCTTTCCTTATGGGTGTAACTGGAAACCCCCACCCCCACCACCCAGCGATTAAGGAAAGAAAGCCTACTCTTCTTCCCAGACTTACTTTATGGAAACTTGCTCAGGCTGTTTGTGATACTTAATGGCATGAATTACTGAAATTCATGGTGTGGCTTGGGTAGTCCTGGCTGAGGAGGAACCTGAACACTAACCCTTGTGGAGTGAGATCTTGGTGGGCTTCTCAGTGGTCTGGGAACCAAAGGATATCATTTTCATTCATTTGTTCATTCGTTCAGTCATCCATCCATCCATCAAATATTAAGGGCCAGGGTCTATGCTATATAATGGGTGTAGAATGATAAGCAGAAATGCAATCCCTACCCTTACAGAGGTTATAGTTTGAAGATTAGCTTTAGAGGTGACCTTCCACCTGAAAAATAGGCAAGAAGGTATTTATCACAGTTTTTAAATACTTGCACGCAGGGCCAAAGCAAAGCTCAGGCCATGTGTCAATAGGAGGACACTAGTTGGTTGCCTAGTCATAAGGTTAGAGTGAAAGAATTAGACTTCACAGCATCACACATGATATTTAGAAACCACAATTCCTCAAAGGTGGGGAACTGCTCTCTGCTGTGATAAGTCAACTGAGTTGGATGGTCAGATTGAATGAAGCTTGGGGCTTCAGGAATGCTTTTCTTTGCCCATCTTGGGGGATGTACAAACTTCTAAGCTGTCTAGATAACTAAACTGCCCCTATTTTCTAATGTGAGGGGAATGCAATACTACATCAGAGTGCTATTTGTGAAATGAGTGAATTCAAAATAATTATGATGATGAACGTTAATTTACTGTATAATAGAGGTAATGGGAAGCTTTTAAGACTTCCGAGATGAGTGCACCCAGAGAGGAACCAAAGCTGGCTCTCCCCCTTCTTCAGGCTGAGCTGGTTCCTGGCTGTAACTAATCCCCAGTTCCTAAGACTCTTAAGAATTTGAAGATCAGAGGTAGGATTATTGATTTAAGAGTTTTTTTGTTGATCTTGAGACACGCTAGCATTAAGGACAGTGACATTTATCCTCCTAGGATGATATAATCCAAGATTAAGAAGGGCAAAGAAGAAAACAACAACAACAACAAAAATAGAGAATTTGTTGCTTTTCACCAGTAGCTTGCAACTAAGGATAGAGTGCTTGCCCTGTCCTTAGCACCCACCCTTTGGACTCACAGAGGGTACCCAAGGTTCAATCTAAGTATACAGTTAGGAAACTGGATGATGACTGCAATGAACCAAACCAACTGAAGATTAAATTAAAATATACTTACTCTGTTGAATAATGTCTGTAGATTATGCTTATATGAGAAATAACACCTTTTGCTGGTGAAACTAGCTTCTCGGTTTCATTTTAGTATCATTCTATAGAAAATTGGTTAAGTTGTATAAAATATGGGAAAAAAGGGAAGATGATGTAAAATCAGCATTGGAGTATAATGACTTTTGAATTAGAAATGGTACATTCTCCACGGTACATTTAGCTCTGTTCATGGAATTCATTCCAGGAGTCCCATCTTAGCTCTTCTATTCCTGCACTTAAACAAGATAAAAGCATTAGTATTATTCTCTTGGGTTGCCAAGAATCTTGAGCACTTTAGAAAGCAGAATTAGTTTCATGCCTGGCTAATGCTGACATTGGAATTGGCTGCAGTAATCAAATGTCACCCAGACAGACATGACCAGGTAAAGCTAAAAAAAAAAAAAAAAAAGTAATTTTTATGACATTGAAACTGGACAGCATTTCCGGAAGTTGGAAATTGATGCGTCATATCTCAGGTTGGTGCAGAGGTTCAGGGTAGTTCATAAAATACTGTCGGTATTTCCTGAATCGCATGGACTTTTCTTTCTTTTAAAACATCCTGAATGATGGCTTGTTGCTTGTGGCTTATGTTCCCAGAAGTAATGCCACTTCTTTAAGTTCCTGTTGTCAATTCACAGGGTCCGTGATGAGTTTCTGTCTCATCTGAGATGTTAATAATTTTAGATTGTTGCATCCTGAGAGTCACTGTGACAGAGGTGAACTCGGGAGGAAAAGCTAGAAAACAGAAATAGGTGTTCGTGGTGAGGGAAGGGGCGGTGGGGGCTGGTGGTGGGTGGTTAGTGGAATCATACCAGAGCAGCAATGGTGGGGTTCAAATAGGAAATCTGTCAGTGCATCTATACAGATGTGTCTGACTATTTAATAAATGCCCAGCACCGTGCCAATATACTTTGAGGAATGTAAGAGCTGCATAAAGCATAGTTTCTGTGCTTAAGGAGCTGATAATACATTTAAACCATCAAATTTTTCTCACCTAAAGCCCTGGCTGGTGGCTCAGTGGATAAGGTGCCGGCCTGCGAACCCAAAGGTTGCTGGTTCGATTCCCAGCCAGGGCACATAACCAGGTTGCAAGCCAGGTCTCCAGCCAGGTCTGTAGCTGGAGGCAGGTGAAAGGCAACCACACATTGATGTCTCTCTCCCTCTCTCTCTTCCCCTCTCTCTGGAATTAATAAATAAAATCTTTTAAAAAGAAAAAATTTTTTTTCACCCAAAAAGACAAAAAAAACAAAAACCCCTTTAGACTGTTTGTAGTTTGTTGGAAGCTTTCCTTGAAGCTCAGGTGGTAGGTGTATGAAAAGCACAAGGTCGACGTGAGCTCCTGCAGTTGGAGTGTCAGAAGAATCAGCGTGCATGAGATCTTAAAAGAGGGGTAATATTTAGATGAAGAGTTGACATTTCTCATGGAGAAACAACTGAAGCAACAGCACAGAGGCTGGCATTTGTGTATACCAGGTGCCAGGGAAATTGCTTTGTTCTGCTTCATTTTTCTCCATATTATAAAATGAACAACTTCACATATTACGTGTTTATTTCTTTAGAGTTTGTCTTCTGCACTGGGTCATAGTGATCATTTACTTAAGAAATACATATGGCAAGATTTCAGATTTAGGTTTCTTTTTGCAGTTGACTATTAGGAGAAAAGGAAATGAACTCATTCATTAAAATATTTTTTCAAGGCCCTCGTATATACTTGTTACAGTTCTATGTGCTGGAGACACAGGGATGATCAAGATCCCTGATTTAATGAAATATATGCTTTGGGGAGGAGACAAACAATAAACAATCAGAAAATGTATCATTTTAGGTAGTAAAAAATGCTATGAAGAACAGTAAATCAGGATAAGGGTAGGAAGAGTGTCAGTTTTAGATAAGGTTAAGGAAAAGTAAGGATAAGATAAGGATTTTAGATTAGCCCTAAACTTTTCAAGAGAAGCCTAGATTACCACTGAAATCTTTGGTAATGGATTTGTGGCTTTATTATTTACACCCACCTCACCGTTGATTCTCTAGACAGTGTGTGAGGTCTGTCCAGGAAAAGTCCAGCCATTTTTAATACAAAGAAAACAGTTTGTGAGACATCGGTATAACCTGGCAGCCAAGGAGAATGGACTGGGATGCACATGCGTGAACAAGGACAACTTCACTGTACTAGTCAGTGAGGGCCGCAGAGACGATTTAGTGAACATGTGTACTGTGTGGCCATCTCACTCAAAATGATTGAGTGAGTTGAGCAACAAACCTGCATCAAATTTTGTGTTAAGCTTGAACATTCCTCGTTGGAAACTATTCAGGTGATTCAGAAGGCCACAGCTATGGGCAATGAATGATTGGCAGCTTCATCATGATAAGGTGCCTGCTCATGCATCACGTCTCATGCAGAGTTTTTTTGTAAAACATAAAATCACCCAGGTGACTCAGCCTTCCTACAGCCCAGATTTGGCAGCTGGTGACTTCTGGCTTTTACCAAAACTAAAATCACCTTTGAAAGGGAAGAGTTTCAGACCATCAATAAGATTCAGGAAAATGCAATGGGACAGCTGATGGTGATTCAAACAAAGGGTTTTGCAGTGTTTTGAACAGTTGAAGAGACAATGGACAAACTGTGAGGTTCCAAGGTGCCCACTTTGAAGGGCATTGTCCAATGTATAATGTTTCTTGTATCTTCTTCAATAAATGTCTCTTATTTTTCATAGTGCTTGGCTGGATAGTTTCTGGACAGAACTGGTATATATAGTGGACATTCTGCTGGTGGTCTTGCTTGAACTGAATTTGTCCATTTATCTCATGACTTTTCACTTTCTATAATTTTTTAAAGTTTAAATATCACAAGACATTTATGGAAGAAGAGGGAACCACATAGGTGAGTAGGTGCTAATGACAGTAACATAGTTATCTATACATCAGCTCTGTGAAAAAAGATTGAATACATCTGCATGAAAGTATTTCATATGAAAATACAAAAGGAAATATTAAACTGTTTATACTTGTGTGTCTGTGATGTGTCTCACAACCTGGATAACCGTTGTGTCTGTATTAACCAAATTCCAAAGGAGGTAATTATGGTACATCCATGTATATCTGAAGATGTAAAATTGCTGTTATGTATTGAGCAATTAATATGTGGCAGGCATTGTGCAATGCACTCTATTCTCTCCAACCTCTTAAGAGGGAGATATTCCAGTTCACCCAAGAGAAAAGGAAGATGAAGTGGCTAACTCAAGGCCATTACAGTTAGCAAGTGCTGAGACTTGAAATTCCATATCTCTGAGAAGGCATGGGGCAGATGAGTTGGATTTAATTAAGGTCTCTCTTGGACTGCATATCTCACCTGGAGTTGGTCCAGCATGGGATTTCCTGTCCCTCTATCTCATCATCTTAGCTAAGCAATTCCATAAGCTGGGAGTTTCTGAAACTAACTCAAGATTGACATCTGTGGCTCTCTGAACCTATTGGAGTCCTAGACTTTGGTGGCAGAGGGCAGGGTCCAAGGCAGGGGGTGGGGGAGAGGTGCAATGAGCTATTTTTCATCATTTCATATGCCTACAAAACCACATATAGAGTATGTGGGTCAAATAGTTACACAGGCCATTAAAACTTGAAAGTACTTAGCTTTTGTCTGGAGTGATAAAAGCTCAGTTTGGAGCCACCTACCACCTCATCTAAACTCTGATATGTGTATCTGACTACAAGATAAGGGATAATGACTATTTAATGAATGTGGTTGATTTAGAAAACTTTCAAAGCATAGAGAATTAATAATAATAATTTAAAGCAGGTTTGATGGTGAAAAGATTGGACAATAATGGGTGGCCTAGAGTAACACTGAAGTTCTGAATACTTCCCCCCTCCCCGCACCCCCACAACCCCCTCACTGGCCCCAGAAGAACCACTGTGGTTTCTAGAGAAGCCAGCTGCTGTCGAGGTGCTTTTTTTGATGTAGGAACAATGCTTTCAAGAACCTCTCTGATTTATAAATGTTATATGTACTGATCACATGCTAGTAGTTTTACCTGTATTGTCTTAGCTCTTTCTTAAATTTTCTGTTAATAGAAAATTTCAAATAGAGTGGACAGAATAGTATTATAAACCCCTACATTCCCATCCCTTAACTGGAACAATTATCAGTTTAGAGCCACTTCTTCTTTTTTTTTTTTTTAAGATTTAATTTATTTTCAAAGAGGGGGAATGGGAGGGAGAAAGGGAGGGAAAGAAACATCAGTGTGTGGTTGCTCCCTGCATGTCCCCATCTGGGAACCCGGCCTGCATCCAGGCATGTACCCTGACTGGGAATCGAACCAGCAACCTGTTAGTTCGCAAGCTGGCGCTCAATCCACTGAGCCACACCAGCCAGGCAGGGCCAACTTCTTTATGTATACCTTAGCTTCAGATGACTTTGGAGTAAACTGCAGACATTATATCATCATTTGGGAGCATTTCAGAATGTATTTCTAAAAGATAAGAACTGTTTTAAACTTCACAACAATCCTATCAGTCAGGTACCGTTATATCCTTATTTTATAGATGAAAATAGTGAGACACAAGGAGGTTAAAATACTTACCCAAGGTCAACCAATTTATAAGTGGTAGAGTCAGGATTCAAGCCTAAGTTGCCTATTTCCAGGGCCCATCCTATTAACTACCATACTAGACGGTTGCAACCAACCCTTCAGCTGTGGCTGATCCTACAGGATGGATTTAGATCCTGGAGTTAGGAGTGAACACTCCCAAAACAAGACTATTGATTTCTGTGCATTCAACCACCCAACCATTGCAACAAATTGAAACTGTTTAGGTACACAGGGACAGAATGGCTGGGAAAGGCTTAGAATTGTCATCTCCAAAAATAAAAGGAACATCTTGAAATATTAGCAGATCCTATCTGGGCAGCAAAACTGATAAAGTACCACAACTGTGAGAGTGTTTGAAATGTTGGAGAAATCTGCAATGAAAAGAACTTGACAGAAAAAAATGACAGTCATTGGGTCATGGAGGCCAAGGGAATTAAAAAGCTTCTTTTAAAATGAATTTTCCTTTGGTTTTTCTGTCTTGGCAGAAGGAATCAAATTCTCCCCATTGAGTCTTTTCAGTTTGTTTCTAGCACGGCTAATTGTGTTTATTTGCCCCCAGAATCACATGGCTGCTTCCTCTCCCTTGCCTTTCTTAAGGTCTCTTGCCTGTTGTGTATAACCATGACTGCCAAAGATGTTCTCTCACCTGGAAGCCAGTTGGCTGACAATGCAGAGTAAACTTGATAGGCCAACTCTCTTTCTCCAAGGGATCTGACCTGGCCTCTGGTGTCCAAGTCCACCTCCAGGGGGAAGGAGAGAGATTGGATAAATTAAGTATGAAGAGAATCATGTCGTTTGTCTTGTATGTACCAACTTGATTCATCAGTGTTAAGAATAAAGCAGAAAGCAAGTGAGTACTATGGAGTGTTCCAGGGAGCTTTGCTGGTTCAAGTTCAAGAAATTGAGTCTCCATTTTTCCTTTGAATACATGCATCTGCTTGTATTAATAAGTTACCTGCTTGATCGCAGGCATTTGCTTGATTCTGAAACCCTTGTCTGTTTTCCTTTCCCTTCCCCCAGGCAGTTCCACCACAGAAGCCATGTATCTGAGGGAGAACTACCCTGCTCCTTACCTCTCTTGCCCACTAAACGCTAAAAGATGGTCCTTGTTGAGGTGTCATTGAGGTACTTATCAAGAAGAGCTTAGAAATCCCACCTTTGGCGCTGTCTGTGATATGTCAGCGAGAACCTTAGCTACTGTCCTTTTTTAGGGATTGTGTATTTTTAAAAAAGCATTTATTGTGACTATTTTAAAGTAGATTTTTATGGTTGACACGACTTTTACTTTTTTAAAAAGTCAAGGGGGAGAAACGGTGGACTGCAAGTTGCTTAGCTCGCCAAAGTCAAGTCTGCCCCGAGGTGGCAAGTACACAGCTCTGTGCTCTCTCCAGAGCCTGGTGTCCCTCCAGGCCCATGGGAGGCGTGGTAAGTGCGTCACAGCACCTCTTAGTCTGAGCTCGGCACAGGCCTGGAATACCTCTCACTGTAGAAGCCCAGGAAGCTTTTACCAACCAGGTTAACATGAAGCTTGAAACCTATTTGCTGTTTCCCAAGTAAGTGGTTGGTAAAGCCCTTACCCGCCCTGAAATCCCCAAGGCCTTTCATGTGGTCACATTAGGTTGCTAACAACTAGGGACCAGCTCTCTCCTCTTTTACCAAGAATGAGACCAAAAAAGAGGGGAAGTACTGCCATCCAAGAATGCTAGACCCTTCCAGAAAGCAGGTGACAGGGGAAAATGTTGATGGTTCCTGGAGGATTTGGAGGTCGTGACCCTCCCTTTTCAACCAGTAAGTCTGTAGATTGGGTAAGACTACTTAAATTCATTCTCTTTATGGGAGAAATGGAGTGCTGTGTGCTTAAGAGGAATTTAAAGGAAATGGAAGCCCAGAGCTTGTCCTAAGGAGTTCCTAATCTGGTATAGCAAGTTTATTGAACTGAATTTAGATTCAGTGCAGCTTAACTCATTCTCAGATGACGAACAATTCTCTTCACTTTTTGAAGAAATTGGGAGAGTGTCAATACCTATGAAGCAATAGGATTTTCTTAACAGAAAATGTTTTAAATATTCACGACCGTATTATAGATAAGCCCCTGGGCTATAGGAATAGCTTGGGCCAGTCTGTAAGTCACCAGAAGCATTACCTTCTGGTAAATTGTGCTAGCAGAAGCTGTGTAGGCTGCTCTCTGGGTGGTTAGGATCAGGCTGTGTGTGCCCAAGTTTTAATTGACAGAACACGCTTTCACACAAAAAAATCAAGGCATATTTTGAAATGCTCTGATTTACCAGCAAGGGGCTGGCAGAGGACTTTTTCCATTCGGAAGTCTCAACTGAATATTGGGGATACAGAAAAAAGACAAAGGGAGCCACATCGGTCAAACAAGTATTAGATTGGCCAAGTATTTGAAAAGGGTTTTTTTGGTTTGTTTGGGGTTTTTGGGTTTTTTTTTTGTTTTTTTGTGTTTTGTTTGCTCATGGTTGTTCTGCAACGAGGATTCAAGATAAAAAAAAAAAAAAAAAAACGATGTTAGCTGATCTTGGAGGCTGAGGTGGTTCCAAAGGTGGTGACCAGATAAAAGGTGGCGGGATAGTAGGGAAAAGGCTCGTGCCTCAGTCTGTTTTGTCCAAACCCTGTTGAAGCTAGAGACAGATCTCAGGATCGAGGAGGGTACTCTAAAGGTGTTTTTCAAAAGTCAGGTTAGATTGAGAGCTCCCCTTCCCCTTAAGTGTGTACTTTTATCTAGCAATGCTTACTTCTGGTTTACTATTATTTATTTTCTCTGCCTTTCTGGATGTAATAGGAAAAGAAAGAAAGAGAAAAAAACATCATTTATTATTATTTTGGAATAACAAGTAATTCGAAGTAGTTGAATTCTCTGAAAGGGATGGATAGCTGATGAGGCTGAAAATAGCAAGTTGGAAAATAATCGCAACTTTCAGTAGATACTACACTCCTTTGTTCCAGGGAGTTCCAGGGTGTTGGAAATGAAACCATAAGTACTGATCTTGAATTCTTGATAACAATAAGTGCTTGTCTCTTCCCAAGACCATATGATCTGTGGAACTTGCCGGAATAGCTTCTGGCTGGTACTGTATCTTTTGTTTTCCAAAGATACCCTGGGGACTTTTAAAATACACCCTTTGGAATTAAAATCATCTTATTGAAAAGCATCTTATTTGAATGTCAGCTTCCTGGTGAACTTATGTAATGTTGGCTTTTACATACTAAATAAGCTTAAAACTTGGAAGTGATCATTTCTGGACTGCAGTCATCTTGTCTTAGGCGTGTAATTACATTTTTTTTCAACTTTAATTCAAAAATCTTAAGTTGTTGGCTTTTATTATTCTCAGTTTACAGATGGCACTACTGGTGCCAGAAGGATTGTAGTTTATTTTTAAGTATGTGATTCATTTAATTTGATAAGTGTAGGATTTGGGCCTTATGCCTCCCAGCTCGCTTTGCTTCCAAGATCAATACAACCTCAAAGAATAAAAGTTGTCTGTTTTTAAATGGAGTTTCTAATGGATGTCCTGTATTGATATTAATTACAGTGTATCTACTACAATACAGCTTTGATAAATCAAAGTCTTCAACTAAGTTAATTTTTACTGACATAATCCACTTTGAAGAAGAAAAAAAAACCAAAACACATCAAATCACAGGAAAAGAAAGTCCTGCTAAAACTTTTGTTTTAAGAGCAATTTGGCAGTAGGACTCCAGGCACCATCCAATCTTCTTGACCATTGGTACCTCCATTATCCCAGCTGCATAATGACCACTGATATCCAGAAGGAGATGAAGGACTTGGACAGTTCTCAATTATCAAAAGTACTTTTACTTACACATTTAATAAATTAAATACATCGGAGAATGATTTTCAATCAATGAGGCTGACACAGCATTTTCTGAATAGGGTAGTAGTTCAGGGCATTCCCTTTGGAGCAAGACTTCCTGTATACAGATTCTGGCTTCACCACTTCCTGTCTGGTGGCTTTGGGCAAGGGACTTAACCTGTTTACTCATCTGTACTCTGGGGAAAGAAGAAATCTTCCTCTACTCTCTAACCTTCTTCAGCTGGTCTATTAATGAAATCAACCTGAGACAAATTAACAAGAGATAATAATCAATTTTAACTACATGTATATGTAGGGGAAACCATATACATAAGAAATTCATGCAGCATTGCTCACAATAGCCAAGATACAGACTCAACCCAAGTTCCCATCCATAGGCAAGTGGATGAAAAGGCAGTGATTGCGCACGTGCGCGTGTGTAATGGAATATTACTTGGTCGTGAAAAAGAATGAAATCTTACCATTTGAGACAGACAGCATGGATGGACCCGGAGAATATTTATGCTAAGTGAAAAAGTCAGTCAAAGAAAGACAAATACCAAATGATTTCACTTATATGTGAAATCTAATAAATATAATTAATCAACCAACAAAACAGAAACAGACTTATGCATACAGAAAACAGACTGATAGTTGCCAGAGGGGAGAGGGTTTGGGCAACTGGGTGCAAAAGTTGAAAGGATTGAGAAGTACAGATTGGTAATTACAAAATAGTCACAGAAATGTAAACTACAGCATAGGAAATATAGTCAAAATATTGTAATATCTATATACGGTGCCAGGTGGTTACCAGATATATCAGGAGGAACATTTTATGAAGTTTACGATTGCCTAACCACTATGCTTACACCTGAAACTAATATGAAATAATATTGAATGTAAACAATGATTGGAAAACATTTTTTAAAAATTAAATCCAAAAGTGCAACCTCAGTGATCTATATTTTAAAAAACATTAAGAGACAGAAAGGTAAAAATGAGCTGTTTATGACACACTGAGAATGAGATACGGTACCTGAGGCCTCAAAAGGGGTACATTTCTTACAATGAAATATACTGAGCACTTAACTATATGCCAAGTACTGTACGAAGTGATATCAATGAACAAAATAGACAAAGGTTCTTCTGCTAATGGAGTTTATATTCTGGACAAGAAACAGGGCAATTCTGAACCGTAAGAAGAGCAGATGCTCAGTAATTAGATGTTTGCCCTGCCCTGAAGATAGGTCATAAACTTACATCTGGTAATAACTCTTATGGTGGACAGTGCTCCTAATTCTTTAAAGGAGAGATAAACGTATCTCATGAGCCTGAAGGGTCTTGATTTCCTTTAGCTCAAAATATCCACATGCAAAGTAGCATATCTTGGGGAGGCCTATTCCAAACACCTTCAACTCCAATTCATAGTGTTGTGAGGAATAAATTATTTAATAGCATGCTAAGGACTTAGAACTGAGCCTAGTATACAGTAAGTGCTCAATATATGTGAGTCATTAATAATACTATCGGCAACTAGGTAAAGAGGAGTACCAGGTTAAAATGAAAGAAAAGTGTACCTCTGGCTTGCAACTTGAGCACCCGGGCACTGCCATTTACTGGGATAGAGGCAGGTTGCTTGGGACAGAAGCAGGTTCACTGGGGGAAGCTTGGGTCTCTTTAGATTGTGTTCAGGTGGCCATTGGATATACCCCATATCAGAGAATGACCAAGTTTTCTGTGTACTGCAGATTCTCTCCTAGATTTTCTTGTGAGCTATGCAAAAAAGCCTAAATTTCATGTGCTACAGAATTTTCATCTGAATAATATTGAACATAACAATGCCACACAGTAAGCACTCAGCAAATCTTTGTTAAAGGGATAATTGCTTTCAGAAAGCCCTAAGTAGTTTGGGTAAAGATAATGTACACACACACACACACATGTGTACACACATTAGTTCAAAGCCAGATTGAGATTTTGACATAAAAACAGGAAAAGTAAAGGTCAGTGTACTTTCCATGTGTCTTTCTTCCACCAGTTCATTTATTCATTCTTACAATGAAATATACTGAGGACTTAACTATATGTCAAGTACTGTGAGAGGTGATATCAATGAACAAAATAGACAAAGGTTCTTCTGCTAATGGAGCTTATATTCTGGACAAGTAACAGTGCTAGGGAGGAGAGATAATACATTTAATAAGTAAAAGTGATATATTAACATCATATCTATTATGATGGCTACAATTAAAAAAACAGGTAGGCCCTGGCTGGTAGCACAGTGGTTAAGGCGCCGGCCTGTGAACCCAAAGGTCGCAGGTTCGATTCCCCAGCCAGGGCACATAACCAGGTTGCAAACTAGGTCTCCAGTCAGGTCTGTGGCTGGAGGCAGGTGAAACGCAACCATACATTGATGTCTCTTTCCCTCTCTGCCTCTCTCCCTTCCCCTCTTTCTAAAAATAATGAAATAAAATCTTTAAAAAACAAAACAAAACACAGGTAATAACAAGTGTTGGCAAGGATGCAGAGAAATTAGAACTCCTGTGCACTGGTGGTAAGAATGAAAAATGGTGCAGCCACAGTGGAAAACCATATGACAGGTACTAAAAAATTAAAAATAGACTTACCAATAATCTAGAAATTCCACTTCTGAATATATACCCATAAGAATTGAAAGCAAGGTCTTTTTTTTTTTTTTAATTGTTGTATTACATTCATCCCATTTCCCCTGCTTCTCTCCTATTCCCCATCCACCCAATCCCCCCCAAAGTCAATCCCACTTGTTCACGTCCATGGGTCATCCATGCTAGTTTCTTGACTAAACTGCTCCCCTTCTTTGCCTCCTTCTCCCCATCAAAGCAGGATCTTAAAGAGATACTTAAAGAGATACTTGAACACCTGTGTTCATAGCAGCATTATTCATAAGGGCCAAAAGGTGGAAATAACCCAAGTGTCCATCAACAGCTGAGTGGGTAAACAAAATATAGTATATACAATAATATTACATACAATGTAATATTATTCAGTTTTAAAAAGTAAGGGCATTCTTGACTCAACATGGATGACCCTGGTGGACACTAGGCTAAGTGAAATTAGCCAGTCACAAAAAAGCCCATTTGCTGTATGATTGATTCCACTATATGAGGTTATCTAGAAAAGTCAAATTCATAGAAACAGAAAGCAGAGAGGTGTTTGTCAGGGGCTGGAGGCAGGGGAGAACGGGGAGTTGTTAAATGGGTATGAAGTTTTTAGTTTTGGAGGATCAGAGAGCTCTGGAGACTGGTTGCACGGCAGTGTGGATGTATTGAACACTGCTGAACAATATGTACATGCGAAGGGGGTTCAGATGGAAGATGTTGTTAGGTGTATTTTACCATAATTTTTTTCAGTACGAGGAAAATATAAGTCACAAGGTAAAAAAAGTACTTTTTTTACAAAGCAAAAGAACAAAGTAAGGGGGTTCTGGAGGGCTGGGGAGGGTGCGAATGCATTATTAGATCAACAGGGCTGTTGAGAAAGTGAGATTTGAGCAAGAACTGGACGGAGCTCTTGATCTCTTGGTTGCGTAACAATCAGGGTCTCAACCTTCCAGGACCCACCGCTGGTGTGTGGTGCTGAGGCAATGATCAGTGGTGTATCTTTTTGAAGTTTACTGGTGGGCAGCTGATACAGAAACCACAGCCATGGGCATTTCAACAACTGGAAAAACAATCGGGGCCCTCAGGCAGCACTTGCACAGATTATAATCAGATGTCATCTGAGACTTGAGGTTATGTTACAGTCAAGAGAAATGGTTGTTTTTGTACTTGGCCCTTTCTAAAATGAGACTCTATAACCTAAGGATGGGACAGTCAGGAGTGTGACTTTTTAGTTACTCTTAAATGGGCACATTGTTGCTTAAGCCATTTTCTTTTCTATTTTTTTTTTAAAGATTTTATTTATTATTTTTTAGAGACAGGGGAAGGGAAAGAGGCAGAGAGGGAGAGAGACATCAATGTATGGTTGCCTTTCACCTGCCTCCAGCTACAGACCTGGCTGGAGACCTGGCTTGCAACCTGGTTATGTGCCCTAGCTGGGGAATCGAACCAGCAACCTTTGGGTTTGCAGGCTGATGCCTTATCCATTGTGTCACCAGCCAGGGGCTGCTTAAGCCATTTTCAATATGAGTTTTAAACTTCTTCCTAAGACTAGGATTTTCTAGGCTTCAGCTGACCTTTGTGTCACCCCATAACTAGAGAAGGCAGCTCAAAGATACTGATGTCAGTTATTCTCCATTTAGGAGGTCATATGGCATGGGATGTGAGCTGCTCATTAAAATCCTGGGACCTGGACATGTTTTATTACTAATCTATGAGGCTGAGATAAACAGACATCAACTTGCTATCAGTTAAGCCAATACTTTGTACTCATGAAGAAATTGAAAGATGTTTGCAGTACTGGGTTCTTGAACTGATTTGTCCATGTCTACTTTTTGAACCTTTTCCATAGCTAATAAGAAAAAAAGGGTAATGAGCATGAATCTGTACTTGGAAATCAGGGAGAAATCTCTTGCCACAGCCCCACCCCTACGCCGCTGAACTTGGAGGAGAGATGAACAGCTGTGGGCAGAAAGGCACCTTTGCATCTCCACAAGCCAGTCCCTGGCCAAGGATTCTGAAGCTACACTACAGCCATTCAGTACACATAGGGTATTTGTGACTCTGTCCCCAGACTCAAGTTGTATAATAATTGCTAAGGTCACAGGATGAGGTGGAGGGAGGAAGAACGGGCTTCCTCTTTAAGTCCTGTCTACACTGATGGCAACAAACATGGGTTGACTGCACAAGCGCAGCACCAAACTTGAAAACCCCTCTTCCCCCACCCACCCACCCTGTTTTTGGGTAACATTCTTATTTGCCCAATATTCGATTTACTTTAATTATGAACAAAGTTCTTATAAAGTATTTGGCATAAACGTAGTATTTTGGGTGCTTTGACAATGAAGAGAGGAGGAAGAATGGCCTTCCTTAATCTTGACGCATAAGCACCTGCCTACAGTCATTTAGCTCCAGGTTGGCCATCAAGCTCAGAGCATTCCCCCGCTCCAGCCCCCAACCTCCAGTTTCTCCCAACATAGCATGTCGATGATAGAGATAGATGGAAACAGTCTTCTCCTTACATATTCACAGAGAGTCCGCTCTGGGCAAATAAATATATGTGCTAGGCTCTAAACGAAGAGGAGGGGAAATGCAATGCCATGTTACACAGTTCGTGCTCATAAGAAATGTATGGCCTGCTAGGGACATATGAAAAGTACCAAAACAAAACTACAAGACAAAGTTACATGTAATGACATTATCTCCTGAAGTTTGCAGGAGAATGGACGGAGGCTGTTAGTTTGGGTGATTAGAATGGACGGGGGAGTCGGCATCTGAGAGGTGCCAGTAGGGACAGATCAAGTTTTCTGAGGTAGATACAGGGAGGACATTCTGGGCCGGGACCCAAAAACACACGTACAAACTGCAACGCATCCTTGCTTACCTCAGCAACTAACCAGAAACTGCCTGCCTGGCCATCCACAGGAGGATGCACAGATAAACTGTGGCATTTGAAAAATATTCAGCAGAGAAAATTATCAAGCAGAGAATCATGGCACAGTTAATGTGGAAAAAACACAAAACATGTATTCAGTTAAAGAAAGAAGGCTGCAGAATGGGAGATACAAAATTGTATAAAGGTTAAAAATATAAACTATGTTTATAGATACTGAATTTTATGATTTTACTATAGTGCTACATACAGTTTAAGAGTGTCGTAATATTTTCATGTGAAAACACTAGTGAGAATGAAAAACACCAAAATCAGTGACTGCTGCGGGGATGGAAGGGAAGGGAATGGGCAGCGAGGTCTCAGTTGTATGTTGTATAAACATAGATAAGTGCATACATACACATACATATGTGTGTACAACTATGTATATACGCACAAATATACTTTTTAAAATCTGAAGTAAGTATGATGTGTTAATAGTTGGCAAACCAGCCCTGACTGGTGTGGCTCCGTCGGTGGGGAATCATCCTGCAAAGTGAAAGGTCGCCAGTTTGGTTCCTGGTCAGGCAGCTGATTGGAGTTCCTCACATTGATGTTTTTCTCCTTCTTCTCCCTCCCTTCTCCTCTCTCTGAAAATAATTTAAAAGAAATTTTTTTTTAAACAGTGGGCAAACTATTGTGTGTTGTATTATGCTCTGTACTTTTCTATATACTTGAATTATTTCATAATTTCAAAATAAAAGTGGAAGTCACAGTGCATTTTGAAGAATAACAAATGAGGTAAATCAGTTGTTTTCAAACTTTAACATGACCCTTGCTAAGAAATATATTTTATTTTAGGAAACAGGAGATGCGTGAAGGTACTTTAATATGTGGGATACCCTCTGATATGTTCTAGTCTATGTACTGTGTTTTGTCCTGCATGAAATCAGGCTGTCTATAATATTTGAAGCTGCCCATTAGGACCAGGGCCCAGAAGGCTTAGCTGCCCACTTACGGAACTGGCGGCTTTGGGAAATATCATCATTAGACCTGAGCTGTGGCACAATCAAATACGATGGAACTGGGGCCGGAGATTGGAGGATGCAAGGTCAGTTAGAAAGGAGGTTATCATCAGAGTATATCTGGCACAGTACACAGGCCTACAGGGGAAGGGAAAAGAAGGAATAGGTTTGGGACATGTTGCAATTTTTTACAAAATGGATTTGATGTCTGGGATTTGAGGGAAGGGGGAAGAAAAGGAGAAATTTTACTTTGCTTTCAAGGCTTGTGAGTGGGAGATTGGTCACACCAATAAGTAGAACTAGGTACAGCAGGAGAAATTTGGTTTTATTCACATAATGCTAAAGGTGCTGATGGGACATCCAGACAAGCAAAGTGAAGTCTCGGTTGATGTTAAAAGGCATGAATTCATAATGGTCTGCTCATGTTTTATGATGTCCTGTAATAGTTACCCAGAACCTGGCGAGGAAGTTAGGTATAAGCGGGGCAGGGTTAGGCAGGCAGGCCCAGCAAAGGGGGAGAGGGTGAAGAGTGCTGGCTCTGGGCCCAGTTTGTGAGGAGGTGGCAGTGGGGCCATGTGCGGCAGGGGGACAAAGAGAGGAGAAGGCCTGGAGGTCCTGAGGAGCCCAGCGTGTGCTAGCGATGTGAGGAAATAGTATAGGTGGGAGTCGGGAGTGTTGGGGTCTATTGATGAGTCATCACTACTGAGGCAGAACTTGCAGGCCTGGTGGGTAGTTGGAATACAGCAGAGGCAAGAGCTGGAGCTGTGCTACGGGTCACGGTTATAGACGAACTAGATTTTCAGCCAGATCAGCGACTGATTATGAATTATTACTTCACACAGCAGAAAAGGCCACGCGGGGAAGTGGAAGGAGGTCTTCATGAGTACCTGTAGGAGGGCCCTAGGGAACGTTTTGGAAGAGACAGCTTGGATAAATACCCGTAGGATGTTACAGCCAGCTGGGATTCCTCATCTATCATCAGCTCAGAGGCAGAATGACACTCACTTGTCTTCCTGTCTCTCTCTTTCTTTTCTATTCATGTTTGACGAACTTTCTTTTCCTGAGACACAGGCAACTGGGCCCTTGAGACGCAGAAGTCAGGAGCTGAGAGGCCTGTGCCTGTTTTAGGGCTGATTTGGGTTAGGGCTTTGAATAGCCCTTAAGTTCCCCGTGCTTCACTTACTCTCACAATCAGGTAACACAAACTAAAAACATTTTTTTTAAAGTTTTGTAAAGCCAGTTAATGCATTGGATGTGCTTAATGCAACAGGACATTTCGTTCTGCTTGAGGCTGTTGCTAAACTCCGGAAGAGACTACACACCTGGGCCTGACTATGTGAGAGAGAAGTATGGTTTGCCAGGCGTGGAAGGGTACAATTCCCATCAGCAATGTGACGTGTGCGGCTTGTTCAGAGAACGGGGACAGGCTATTCTGCCTTCTTCTATGCAACAAGAATAAAAAACAAATTTAAAAAACCCAAAAAAACTAGGTCTCCTGATCCCTGCTCCAGTGTTACTTTACTGTTTAATTTTGTTTTTGTTTTTGTTTTCCTTCCTGGCCTCTATTTCCTGCGTCTCTGCTGAGGCATTCTTTCTTGGGCGCAAAGGTACCAATGACAGGGGGAGAAAGACCAGTTAACAGCTTAAATACAGTTAAGGATGCCTACCACATAGATGAACCACATCTAGATAGCATCCAACTTGAACATTGTTTTCTTTTTATAAATGCCTCACTTTTTTTAAAAAAAAAAGGTTTTCTTTATTATTTTCAGAGAGGGAAGGGAGAGAGGCAGAGAAGGAGAGAGACATCAACCCATGGTTGCCCCTCACCTGCCTCCAGCCACGGACCCGGCTGGGGACCCGGCCTGCAACCCGGCCATGCGCCCTGGCTAGGAATCAAACCAGCGACCCCTGGGTTCACAGACCAGTGCCTTATCCACTGAGCCACCAGCCAGGGCCACATTTTTATTATCTTAGATCTCCCCAGTTTTACCTTTTGAAGCAAAGAGGGCAAAAGGAGAGTGTTTTTGTTTTTTTTTAATTTTCCTCCACCCCAACCCCAACTCTAAAGGACAGTGTTTGAACAGTTATCTGTTGACACCTTCTGGGGCACCTTTACTCCAATAGTTGCTGATAGGAGACTAGAGAATGGTTACACCAATGTTCCTGTCTCAAGGAGCTTACAACCCAATACACAGAAGAGACAAGGCTCTCCACACACAGAGCAGTGGGGTAGCACTCGAGTCCAGATGTACTGGCCCCAAACATGTAAAAGAGGTAAGTGTTCAGGGAGAAGAGAAATCATGATGGCTCGGAGAAGACTTCGTGGCCAGCATGGAACATGACTAAGGCCTTGAGGATATCTAAACAGAAACTGAGAATGAAGTGACTTGTTTGTTTCTTAGTAGCAAATAAAAAGCCCTAGTCATCCGACCACCCAGACAGTGCAGTGCGTTAGCTGCAAAAGGGTTAACTTTTCACAGCTAGGAAACTGCATTCCTTACATAGGGCTCCAACCAGGACTTCACACCCTTGTTATCAGATTCTTCTGCTATGGAAAGTACATTTGCAAGATTGATTTCCTGCCAGTGGAAATCTGCAAGTCTCTTCAGGGTTCACCTGGGCTGGCCCGGGCCCCAGAAGATTTGCAGAGGAGCTTCCTGCCCAAGAAAGACTAGCTCGAGCCGGAGAGGCTGTGCTGCTGAAGCACCCGCATTAACAAAGCTCGCAGTTGTGTCTTAGGGCAAGTCTCAAGGAGACTCCTGTCCCCAGGCTTTAATTAACAGGCATTTCAGAGAGCAGAGCTTACCTTTACCCAAACAGGACCTCTGAAGAAAAGTGATCCCCATTTGCCGCTAGCCGCTAGCCCGTTGATTGAAGTTTGACTGCTTCAGTGCGTTCCAGGCTTCCCAGCTCCTCTAACTCTCCCACTAGAATTAAACGCAGGTGCTATTTACTGCACGTGGGAGGTGCATTCTGTGTCTATAATGCTGCATTTGGAAAATAGTACCGGCTGAAGTGAGGAGATTAGCTGAGATGGGGAAAGTATAGGAAGTAACAATAAAGAAATTTCAGATCCAGCAATCATGCTCCGTGGTATTTGCCCAAATGAGTTGAAAACTTGTCCACAGAAAAACCTGCACATGGATACTTATGGCACATTTCTTCAGGATTTACAAAATTTAGAAGCAACCAAGAGCTGCTTCAGTAGGTGAATGGATAAATAAACTGGTCAATTTAAATGAATAATACTAAGTGAAAGAAACCAATCTGAAAAGGCTTCATACTATAGGATTCCAACTACATTGTATATGACATTCTGGAAAAGGTAAAACAATGGAGATAGTGAAAAAGATCAATGATTGCTAGGGGTTAGGTGGGAAGGTAGGAAGCAAAGAAGATTTTTAGGGCAGTGAGACTATTTTGTATGAGACACTAATGGTATATACCCGTCATTCCACATTTATCCAAACCCATTGAATATACAGCACGAAGAGCGAAACCTTTTGTAAACTCTGGGCTTTGGGTGACAATGATGTATCAGTGTAGCTTCACTGATTGTAACAAAAGCATCATCCTGGTGGGGATGTAGGTAGCAGGGGGAGGCAGGGGTATGTGGGAACTCTCTGAGCTGTCTCAGTTTTGTTTATCTTCCCCAGGGCACTACAGTGAGCACTGCAGCGAATTAAGATTGTCTTCCTACTATCAATATTATATGGGGAGTAGGAGAGGGGGAAATTCAAAGGTGAAAATGTCACTGAGCCTAGGAAGTCACATGTGTTCCCAGCACATCTGTGCCAGAAGTATCTCTTATATAGACAGGGTTCAGCTATGTCAGGTACCCACATGCTGAGGGATTGACTTGCTTATTAAGGCCATTTGGGTTTGTGTTCTGTGGGAAAAGTCTTTTGACAGTATTGTGTATACTGACTTTCCCAACTTAAGGGAGCACAGCTGCAGCCTTAACAGTAGAAGTTACCTATTTTTTACCCTTCACACTCTTGTGACCATTAGCTTATATTATGGCAAGTTGGTTGGTTACTCCTAAAAATAATTTTATTATTATGGTATGTAACTAGTTGAGCTCTAAATACACAGAATAGTGCAAATAAGTATGTATTTCCTTATAATGCCCATGGTTTATATCCATTGTACTAATTAATCATGTTTTACCAAGTTTTACATATTTATGTCACATGTTTTTATTTGTTAAATAACAATAACTATTTTCCAACTACAGAAGTGGTAAAAGTTTGTTAAAACATACTATAATGGTAGTATCTATTCCAGAAGAAAAGTAAAATTCCCTATAACTCCACCATTTACCCATATCTGTGTTAACATTTTGATTATATTCAACTTCATACCTTTTCTGTGCCATATGTATATGTTTATGGAAATGGGACACGTACTTTTAACTGGCTTCTTCCTTGTAGCAATATCTTTTATTCTGTTATTCAGCAAATCTGTATTGAGCATCTATTGTACTAGGTGCTGGTCAATCACAGTTCTAAGTGAAGGGGAGAGAGACTACACTGAAAAAACAATGGAACACATATATTTCACATGCATTTTTCTATAACAAATGTGAATATATCTACAAAATTATTTGAATATGTGCATACTAACCTATTTTATGGGTTTATCATCATTTAGTAAATCAGATCTCCCATTTTGGGATATCAAGATACTATTTATGTTTGTTAGGTTTTCTTAAGTATAGAGAGGATATGTGTGGTCCATTGGTGAATTTGAGTTCATGTTAAATTATCTCTAATAATTATAGGAGTCTGCCAGTGGTTTGCCTCTTTAAAATACGATTGTATAAACAGTGCTGTGCTTGGTGTGGGCGCAGCAGTCTCTTGCTTGATGGATGACTGGCGATCCCGGTGGCGTCTGAGGCTCCACCTCTATCTCTGCTTAGACCGAAGGCTGCTCAAAGCACAGCTCCGGTCCATACAGACTAACACCATGTTGGCATGTTGGCTGCTGTTCCTTCTCAGCCATTTATGGTCATGCAGCGATGTGTGAGTTGGGCTACTGTGGATTCTGGGAGCATTTCCTCTGCCCTCTGACGGATATTGCTGCTCTTTTGTTCTCTGTCCAACAAGCAGCGGGCAGCCTTCCTGACATCTGTGTGGGCCCCACACAGTGCCACGAGGTGATGTCACAGGATCTTTTTGTTGTTGATTTTAGCACACTGCTTGATCTTCCATACAAAGCAAAGCATAGCCCAGATGAATTACAGGATTTTACAATAGTAGAGTTTGTAGAGATGATACTCCTATTTTATAGGTTAGGACGCTGAGACACAGAGGGGTTGAGTGATCTGCCTAAAGTGGTAGAGCTAGAACTAGAAGTTGGGACTTTTAATTCCTCATCCTGCGCTATTCCAGGGGATCAGTGAGTCCCAAGTTTGTGGTCTGTTCCAGTAGGGTCCTTATACTGGATCAGGGAACATCATTGTTTTCAAGCTCTTTTCTTTGGCCTTCAGATAAAATGTCAGCAATACCAAACTATATGCATTTTCCAAATATGGAACTTTTTATTTAATTCTCTGCTTTGTTAACTAGGAAAAGGCTTTTTGGATAGCATGCTACAGGCGCAGCAGAATCAGTGACTATTCTCAGCGTCGGTGTGCTTTCCTCCAACAGGCTGATAAACAGCCTTACCTTTAGCTTTATGATTATGATGTCTCACTGCACCAGTTCCACAAAGCCAGCCACAATTTTCACACCTCTTTAAGATGAAAGAGGCTCATAGGGTTTATGACCACTTTTTATCTGGGTTACACACCCACGTAGATTGTCTGATAGATGCCACCTGGATTTTGTGGCAGTCACATTTTCTTCTCTTAGTACTGAAATCTGACTGACAAATAATCTCAGTGGCAAAGAACTGAGATTTGCAATACTGATTGCTTTTGTAGGGCCAACTGCAAATTATCTTTGTTAGTAGAGCAAAGCAGCATCACAGTCGCAACTGTGAAGCTGCATTAAAAAAAAAAAAACTTGGGTTTCGTCTTAGAGTGCATTTTCTGAGAATATGATGGTTAACAGCTCAGTCTCTAGGGCTGACTGACTGCTTCAGATTACTTTCCTCCTTTGCAATTTCCTATGTAGCCTTGGGAAAGTTCATTAATCTCACACTGCTGTTTCCTCTATAAAATGAGAATAATGATAAGAAATGGTACCAACACCAGATAGTTGTTACTGTGTGAAGAGCCTAGAACGCTGCCTGGCATGTGATAAAGACTATATCAGTGTTTGTTATTGTTATTATTCTGACATTTTTATTCTGTTTGTTCGTTTATTCAACAACAATTTCTTTTTTTTTTTTTTTTTTTTTTTAATTTTATTGTTGTTGTATTACATCCATCCCCTTTTTGCTCCCCTCTGTCCCCCCACCCACCCACCCATTCCCCCCAAAGTCAGTCCCACCTGCTGTCCATGTCCATGGTTCCTTTATACTAGGTTCTTGTCTAAGCTGCTCTCAACAACAATTTCTTGAAGCATCTCTCAGGTGCGAGACACAGTGGTAGGTGATAACAGATTCTCAGCTCTCTAAGGATCTTTATAGTTTAGTGGGAAGGGAGATAGGTAATACACACCAGGACACTGAAGCTGTGCCGTAGGAAGAGTGCTGATGAAGGATGGTGAGCCCAGTGGCAGTGTCGGCGAAGAAGCACGTGAGGCAAAGGCTTCAATTCACAGGGGAAACTGAGCTGGGTCGTGAAGGGTGAATAGGAGTTGGCCAGTGCTCATCGGTGCCAGAGTACTCCAGGCATGTGCGGAAGCACAAAGGCTTGAGAAGACAGCAGAGTAACAGAACACACCATAAAAGGGGCAGGGGTGCAGGATGGTTGGGGACAGTTGTGGAGACATGCAACAAGGGACCAGAGGAAAGGTCTACAGTCCTGCAGAGGCACCTGCCCTGGTGGGGGGGGGGGATGCAAGGAAGGCAGAGGCCCCGCCACTATGGAGCTGCCTCTGAGGGGGAGCGCAGTAAGCAGAAGAGGTTTTGAGGAGCAGTGAAGGCCATGGACATACCTGGCTGTGTGGTTAAACCTGTTGCTGGGACTCTGGGGACACGCTGCTCCTTTGGCCCATACAGCTCCACCTGGAAGGTAAAATGATTAATTATGGGCACCTAATCTGTTTCTACTGTGTTTTCAGGGGACCACAGCAGTCACCAGGACAGGTCATTTCAGTGTTTTATTTGACCTCATTGAAAAGGAGATACATTTGGGGTAGTTATCATTGGTCAAGATGAGGTAAACAAAACCAAACTTTGAAAATGCATACTTCAGTTTCAAGGCTTTTAAAAAAGAAAATTAAATATACCCTTTGGGGCAAAAATGTCAAATTATTGCCATGAACATATATCTTACCTTGCTTTTTCTCTTTACATTTTTTTCTTAGAGTATTTAATTTTTCTAGTCTTAAAGGAGCATCTGAGGTGAAACTTGCAGATTGTACTCCTAAATAGTCCAGAGCATGCTGTAACATTTCTTATAAATGTTAACTGAATTCAGGGCACAGATATCATACTCATTATGAAAAGAGTTAAATAATAGCTCATATTACACTAGAACTTTTAATTATACTTCTATTATAATGTGAGTCTAATAACTCTTTATAAAGAGTGGGTATTCTGAGGATTAAATTAAATTGAATTCCTGTCCCATTTTCAAATGATGCATTAAACTCAATTATAAGGCATAAAAAATATATGTATATTACTAATTTATAATCCTTCTGTGAGGTCTTTATTTTAAATATTACTAGTACTTTAATGTGCATGTTTTGCCTCTTCCAGGTACTATCCAATGCTGCCCATTTTATTATTACTTCTTTTCTTATTTTTTTAAATTCTCTTTTATTCCTGAGGGGTGGAGAGTCAGGGCGTTGCCTCCTCCCACCACCCTGTTGAGTGAGGAAAGTGACTCTGAGTAGCTGAAGGCAGTGGCCATGGCCATGGCCATGCAGCTACGTGGGCAGAACACATGTGAGCAGCCAGGCCTCCCAGCTCTCAGGCTTTCACTTCTTTTATCCTTGTATCTTGCCAAGCAGAAGGAATTCATGCCATTTGTCCAGGACTAAAGAATTGACCCATTCCATAAATAATTGATAGGTGTGTAATTATTTTTTACTCTGAATAGCATTTTAGACATGGAAGGGTGTGCACCCCAGAGGTCTGGCCCCTGAAGGAGCTGGGGAAGTGAGCTGAGTAAACCAGTGATGGGGCCCTGGTACAGAAGTGTTCGGGGGTACTGAGGTGGTCATGGTATACAGAAGCATGCACCAGAGAGAGTGTGGCCCATTTGAAAACGTCCAGTCTTATGAACGGGCCCTCAAAGTGACCTGGGGGTACAGCCCATCTCCTGGAAGAGGAGGCTGGGGGTAGCACAGGGGTCAACAGAAGAAGGGCCTGTTTGCACGTTGAAAATTGACAGTCTGTGTTGCAAACAAAGGAATTTTGAGGAGGGGAATGGTGGCCAGATTTTCATTTTTAAATTGTCACCCTGAAATGATTTAGAGAAGTGAGTGTTTGTTAGGGAAGAGAGGCAGGGGAACCATCAGCCAAGGAAGAAAGGTCAGTTATGAGATGGCTGTTTTCATTGTCTACATATGTTCATTTCAAAGGCCTGGATTAAGGGGCAGCAGTAGATATGGGAAGGATGAATGAAATCCAGAAATGTTGGGATAAAATCAACAGGCCTAGATGACCGATGAGATGTAGGGGGAGGAGGGTCAAGTGTGGGCTGAAGGAAGCGTGTGCACTGCCTGTGGGATATCCAGTTGGACAAATCTAGAGCCATTGAATACTTGAACCCAAACCTCAGGAAAGATCTGGCTGAGACATGTGTTTGGAATCACCTGATACAGGCGCTCGCTGAAGCCAAGGGGGTGGGAGAAGCATCTGTGTGAGAAATACCATGGATGTGAGAAATGGAGCTGATGGTGGAACCTTGGGAACAACACTGAGTGACAGGGGTGAGGGAGAAGAAAACAGGCGAGACCAAAGAGGGTAGTGCCCCTCATGCCAAAACAAAAGGCACTGGCCACCAGTATGAACCCCCCAGAGCTCAGGTATGATAAGGACTGAACAAGCTTAAAGCTTCAAGGATGAGAAATGAACTTCCATCTTCCTTCTGCAACATCAAACCTAAACAACTTTCGCCAGTGCCCGGGCATCGACCCCTCTCACTTTCTCATTGCTCCCTGGCAACCCTTCTGCTCAGGGGTCCATGAAGAAGCCACACTCTTCCTGGGCTCATATTTTGCCCCTTTTCTGGAACACCCTGAAACTGCCCCCTTCATTTGTCTAAGTCCTATCCTTCGAGGCCTAGCGCAAGTCATGTTCCTCCATCTGGTGCGCAGGTGCGCCCAAGCGTCCTCTGCTCTGTAGAGACCTGTTTATATTTCTCTCTACTTAACATTTGATTACGTTCAGTCTGCCGGTGTTGGCTATTGACACATGAAGTCTGCCTCTTCCTGTAAGCTGTTTCAGGTAAACGGTCTTCTCTACATGCTGTTAAGCAGACAACCCATGCTCTGAAAAAACTCTGAATGATCAGAATGATTAAGACTTGAGCTTATGCAGCTCATGAGGGCCCTTCAGGAAGATTTACATTTCAGCAGAGCACCTGACAAGGGAGACCGTATGAAGGGAGCATCTTGCTTGGTTGGGTAGGAGCGCATGAGGACCGAGGCCAGGACTGACGGAGGGACCTGACTCAGGCTTGCTCCGAGAGGTGGGCTTTCCCACCAACATTGCGATGAAATATGTGCTTCCTCCAAAACAGGCTCTCAGACTTCACAGCTGGCCCTGTAAAGCCATCTGCCTACACTGCTCACTGTAGTCTGATGAAAGGAAGGCCTGTCCAGGGGTGTCGCTGGACCCCATTGGACATAGGATTCTGAAGTTAATGATGATAAAGAATTATAACTTATTACCATTGTTGTGGATGTAGTGGCTGCTGTCAGACAAAGAAGGATTTTATGGCAGTGGAAGAGGTAGTTGCTAAGTAAAGGACTAAGAATTCATCTGCTCACCCAGGCCACAGTGGCTCAGTTGGAGTGTTGTCCCATCCCAGAAAGGTGATGGGTTCAATTCCCAGTCAGGCACATACCTAAATTTTGGGTTCGATCCCTGGTTGGGGTGGGTAAGGGAGGCAACTAATAATGCTTCTCTCCCTTCCTCTCTCTCTCTCAAAGCAATGAAAAAATGTCCTGGAGTGTGGATTAAAAAAAAATTAATCCCTCCTCTGATCATTTGTTTAGATGTTTTTTTATGACCCTGGACTTCCAAAGGGAAATTGAGGTCCTTTTCTCCCACACATAGAAGGCTTAGAGCTTTTATCACTGCCATTGCTGAAGGAGATAAGAGATCAAGTCCTGAGTTGGAGGCCATGGAGTTCATGTCCTTGAACTTCCAGGTCCCCCCCCCCCCCCCCCCCCCCCCCCCCCCCCCCCCCCCCCCCCCCCCCCCGCAGGGGTTAGAATTGAGGAGACTGATGGGGCTGCATTTTATGGATCCTTGGAAAAGGAGGCCTCATTTGCAAGGGAAATGAAGATTCTGTCAAATTTATTTTTTCCTAAGCACCTTTTCCTTTGAAGTTAAAGTGAATTTCATTTAAGTCTTACACTTCTCAGCTTCTTAGTTCTATAAGCCTCTTCCTAGTTTAGTTTCCCTAAGAGGGAAGTGGAAGTCATTTTCTGAAGTGGTCTCGTGGGCTAGGGTGGTGATTTGAGGGCTGGAGGAACTCAGGGTCAGAGCTCTGCAGCCGGGGTTTCCTGGGAGTTCACAATAAAGCAGCATTGTGACCTGTCCTTTCTTCCTCAGAACAGACAGATGCCAGTTGGCCCCCAGGTCTGAGCTGGACTTGGTTCCAACCAGTAGACAACCCAAATCCAAAGTTTTATCTTTAGAAATGCAGTTGTGTCATCAGTTAATAAGAACCTGCTATTGTGCTAGGCATCCTGTTTTCGAGGATGCAAAGATGAGCAGAAATTATGCAGTCGTGTATCATTTAACTTAAGATGGAGAATTGTCTCCAATTGCTTTGGGTGCCCAGAAACAATGGAAATGCCCTTGGTCAGTGCAGGCGGGGCACGTCAGGGAGTGTCTTCTACAGCTCATATCCCCAGGGACCCATCTCTATTTCACCCAACCACAAAATCAGACTGTTATTTTCACCTGACTTCCCTCTCTATTTCACAAGACATGGTAGAAGCCTGTATCTAAAGATCAGAGCCCTTTAATTCTCCAGAGCTCCTGCAAGCCCAGCTCTCCTAGATGACATGCTCTTCAGCCACCAGCAATGGCACAGTTTGAAATGTTGCCCCATGTCCTGGTGGGGTGCAGCTATCCCTGGGACCAGTGCACCCCACCTGTTCCCATCTTGGGTGTCCTCCTCCCTTACCCCTTCTCTGCCGCTGACTGCCACCTAGGTCAGTTGGGGTCGCCATTTAGAACTGGACAACCAGGCTCTTGGATCCCCCTGCTGGCTGACAGCAGAAGCACTGCTTAGCTTTTGCTTTTCTGTTCATTTTTAAATGAGTTAAGGTATTCTGATGACAATTTTCTTTCTCTCTCCTACTATTTCTCTGTCTTTCTGACCATAATGCTTAGCAAGTGTCTCTAATTTTTATATTGAGCACTAGTAGGGAACCACCAGTCAGTCCTGGCTAAACAAATGGCTTAGTCCAGGGTTACAGCGGCTACCATGCAAGTAGGCACAAGGTACAGAGAGGGCATTAGATTGTCCCCTATAAACTGCCTCCACCTCTTTTACCAGCGATGGTCATAATAATGGCTGTTGTTTTTGCAGACTTGGAACCAAGCACTCCATTAAACACTTCACAGGCATTACATCATGAAAGTCCTTACATCAGCCTGAGGAGGCAGCTTCTCTTCATCTTTAGCTTTGCTTCTTAAATGCCAAAGCCCAGGCTGGCATCCAGGGCTCGTCAAAGGCCGGGTTCAGGACTGGAGCTCAGGCATCTGGTGCCAGAGCCTCCTCCAAGCCACACAGAGCCATCTGCCTTCTCAGGGGCTCCAGCCTTTATGGGTCCTTAGTTTAGTATGAGTGCTTTGACCTTGCTGTGTGCCTAGAGGTCTCTTACCCGCTCATCTTCTCTCAGAGATTGTGATATTTCAAGAATCAGTGCAGGGGTCACTTGGAGAAGTTTGCACAGCCCTTCCCGTCCTGCTCTCCGTTTGGCTTTTGTTGGTGGAGACCCCATGACCCAGTGCTTGCCCCCAGTGGAGCACTTGTCCCGTGTCTGGTCATGACTTCCCCACTTGTCTGACTCAGCAGACTCTGGCCTGGAAAAGCAGACAGCATGTCGCATTAGTCTTGATGTCCGTATCACAGAGACCAGTTCATAATAATAAAAATAATAGCAGTAACTTAATATTTACTGAGCACCCATCTTGGGCCGGGCAGGGTGCTAAGAACTTGACATTTTAAGCTCTCTCCTTTAGTCATCACAACCACCCTGTGATAACATAGAGTTATTCCCATTTTACAGGTGAGGAAACTGACACTTGGTGAGTTCTGTAGCTTGCCCAAGGTTACCCAGTAAGTGGCCAAAAACAGGGCTCGACTCCAAGTCTCTCTGAACTTTTTTTCACATCTATTAATTTTCATGCTCTACATTTTAGACATCTTAGTTTTTTTTTTCTTTTTCAATGTTAATTAAGATGTGTGAATAGGAAGATTAAAAGTAGTGGTGACCTGAAAAGCGTTTGCTGTGTCTCTCCTGGCAGAATGGCTCTCAAGGCAGGGAGCCATTTCAATAATTCAGATTTTACATCTCTCTGAGGAAAAAGGTTTGGGAAATATGAAGCACAGAAGGTAACTGTAGATATGCTTTAAAAAATCCACTTCTTGACTCAGTAACTTACATGGAACTTTGAAATAATCACTATGCTAATCTGGCTTATCAGCCAACCAAAGGTTCCAGGTGTAAATTCAGCATCTTTAGGGCTAAGGTCTGAAATTCTTTGATCACAGGCTTAGGTATCCAGGAGAGGCAGATCCAAAACTACCTCTTTTCCAGAGCACAATTTTAAAACAAACGTAGCCCTGGCTGGTGTGGCTCAGTGGATTGGTGCCGGCCTGTGAACCCAAAGGTCACTGGTTTGATTCCCCAGTGACCAGATTGCAAGCCAGGTCTCCAACCACATCTGTAGCTGGAGGCAGGTGAAAGACAACCATACATTGATGCTTCTCTTCCTTTATTTCTCCCTCCCTGCCCTTCTCTCTGAAAATAATGAATAAAATCTTAAAAAAGAAAAGAAAAAAAATAATAAAACCAATTTCACAATTAGAGTTTATGTTCAATTTAGGCCACATGCTAATTTTAACTGTTAAAATATTTACCAGAATGTAACCTAAAGGTTGCTGGTTCGATTCCCCAGCCAGGGCACATAACCAGGTTGCAAGCCAGGTCTCCAGCCAAGTCCGTGACTGGAGGCAGGTGAAAGACAATCATATGTTGATGTCTCTCTCCTTCTCTGCCTCTCTCCCTTCCCCTCTCTCTGGAAATAATAAAATCTTTAAAAATATGTATATTTACCAAAATATATATGGGTCTTTACAAACCTAATTGATGTTCATTTATTTGTCTTTATTTTGAGGTTCAAGTTACTATTGCTTATCTTATATTTTCAAGTTACTAGTGAAATCAGTGAATAATTTAAAATTAGGTGCTTAGGAAATATAGGCTATCACTAGTAATCTCAACATTTGTAATTTTTATATTTCAATATAATATTTCGTGCTATTAGAGCCTGCCTGATGGTCATATTTTAATAACATCTAGAAAACTTCTAAGCCTGTAAAGTTGTCCTTACTTACTTTATAAATATCATTAAAACAGGGCATCTAACATTCCCATTTTATAAAATATAACTTGGCAATAGAGATGAAATCAGAATGTTACAGTAGTAAGGGACCTTGGTCCAATTTGATTGTTCTACACACGGGGAAAAAAAGCTCAAAGAAGCTGTCTGAAGTTACCTACCTCCCCTGTTCCATTAAGAAAACCCATAGTTCCTTTGCTTTTTTAGCTCAGTCCCTCTTGTTGCATCTTTTTCTGATTTTCCTCTCTTTTCTTTAGATTACGCCCCTGCCTGCCGTGCTGGGCAACCATGGCGACAGCCATCCTGGAGCACCTGAGCACCCTGTCTGTCAGTGGGCAGCAGCTGCGCCGCCTGCCCAAAATCCTGGAGAACGGGCTTCCCAAGATGCCCTGCACCGTCCCAGAGACAGATGTGCCCCAGCTTTTCCGGGAGCCTTACATCCGTGCTGGCTACCGCCCCACCGGACACAAGTGGCGCTACTACTTCTTCAGCCTCTTCCAGAAACACAACGAGGTGGTCAATGTCTGGACCCACCTGTTGGCGGCTCTGGCCGTCCTCTTGCGATTCTGGGCCTTCGCTGAGGCTGAGGCCTTGCCATGGACCTCAACCAACACCCTGCCTCTGCTCCTCTATGTCCTGTCATCCATCACTTACCTCATGTTCAGCGTCCTGGCCCACCTGCTGCAGTCCAAGTCGGAGCTTTCCCACTACACTTTCTACTTCGTGGACTACATTGGTGTGAGCATTTACCAGTATGGCAGTGCCTTGGTTCACTTCTTCTACACCTCTGACCAGGCCTGGTACGAGCACTTCTGGCTTTTCTTCTTGCCAGCAGCTGCCTTCTGTGGCTGGTTGTCTTGTGCTGGCTGTTGCTATGCAAAGTACCGTTATCAGAGGCCTTACCCTGTCATGAAGAAGATATGTCAAGTGGTGCCCTCAGGGCTGGCCTTCATTCTAGATATCAGCCCTGTGGCACACAGAGTGGCCCTGTGCCACCTGGCTGGCTGCCAAGAGCAGGCTGCCTGGTACCACACCCTTCAGATCCTCTTCTTCCTAGTCAGCGCCTACTTCTTCTCTTGCCCAGTTCCTGAGAAGTACTTCCCAGGCTCCTGTGACATTGTGGGCCATGGACATCAGCTCTTCCACGTGTTTCTGTCTATATGCACACTCTCCCAGCTGGAGGCCATCCTCCTGGACTACCAGGGGCGGCAGGACATCTTCCTGCAGCGCTATAGTCCCCTGTCTGTCTACATGGCCTGCCTGTCTTTCTTTTTCTTGACCGCCTGCAGCACCGGCACTGCAGCCTTCCTGAGGCACAAAGTCAAGGCCAGACTGATGAAGAAAGAGTCCTGAGGCTGGTAGAGGGGGCCAGGTGTGGAGGTACCCCGTTGTGGTTTCGGGGAAAAGGTGACACAAAAATAGGAGTTGACATTTTATTTTTAGGAGGGGGCTTTTACATTACTATCTGTTTCCAAGGATATGCCATGGCTATGTCCTTGGGAAGCCAAAGGACTCAAGTTACGTTGTTCTAGTTTTAATGAAAAGAGTGTTCCCTTTTTGTCCAGGTCACAGTGTTTTAAGACAAAGGAAAGGGACTTTGGCTGAGATTCATGAGACACTGAATTAAGGATCATCTTCATACCTGAGAATTCAGTAGAATTCTGACTGTGGCCTCCAGGAGCAAGTCCTGGAACTGGAAAACAAGTACGTGGCTGTTCCACACCACATTGGAACGGCCATCCTACTATCCCACTATGCTGGTCTTTGGTAATTGAATAAATTGACCCAAGGACCAATTTCCTTCGGATTTCAGCTTGTCCAGGGTGGAGAATTCAGAATCTTCAAGATTCAGTGAAACCCTTAGACAGTGATTTATTCATTGCATACAATTTCTGGTCCCTCCTCCATCACCCACTCTAACCCTGACCCTTTTCTCAAGATTATATATCCTGGCTATTTTCTCTAAAGTGTTGTTCATTCCTATCCATACCTTGGTAATATGCAGGACTGTGAAGCAGTCATACTTGCAGTAGTTGCTTGGATCCACGTGGAGATCCAGGAAGCTTATTCTCATATAATACTAAGAGAAACGGTACTAGAAAGTACAGTGCCAAGAGCCACCAGGAGGTCCAGCCAACAAGCATGGATACTGTTTGATATCAGGGGACCCTCCTGTTTTATACCTGTGAACTGGATGATTACTTCAGATCTATTAGGGCTGCCTTACAGGCCAGAAGAGCTGGGGCTTGCCCCAGGGGATCTTCTCTAGATTTTGGCCAGTGTGTTCAAAAAGCCCATGGTAGAGTGAATTGATTCTAAGGGTCCCTCTAGGGATCTGATTATTTCAGAGGAACCCAAGGTCCAGTCTTTTAAATATATGCCACCCCACAAAGGACCCACATAACTACCCTAGCTCAAGGTCCTCTGACAGGCACTTATGCCTCAACATGAGCTGAACCCTTAATGTAATCAAGCCTCAGGGCAGGTGAGCATTTTGCTCACTGGGTTGGTCCCTATAGGCTTCTTTGGATAGGAATAGTGAACAGCACACCCTGTAGCTAGAATGTTCTATTTAGGGCATCACTGCCCAGCAACTGCTATGGAATAGGTGGTACTTGCCACTGATAGGTTCTGGCCATGCAGCCTCTCTGAGGACTAATTTCACACTAATCCAGTGAAAGGGGCTGCAGGGACCGAGGAGCTGAACCATGACAGCCTTCTCAGAGGCTGCAATTCCTATCTGTAGTATAAGGTTCCTATTGACTGAAAAGGGAAATGGTTTGTTGTCACTCCAGTTTGATGAACATCTTCTATTACTAGATTATTTTGTTGTCTTCACATCTTTGTTTTCTTTCTTTCTCTGAGAGATTTGTTGGTTTTGTGCCTTATAAATGGAAATATATGAACCCTATATATATGAAACAATGTGAAATTTGAAGTTTGGGGTTATTGGGATAAGAAAGAATCTTGCTTTTCAACCAGTGGATGAAAGAATTGTTTATCAATCAAAAGACTCTTTGAACATGCTTATTTAGGGGGAAAGAAAAGGAGGGGAAAGAAGAAAATTCAACTGAAGCTTTCCTATAATCTTATCAAGAAAATGTGTATCTTGTCAACTATGTAGTTTTCCTGGCTGGCTTTCCCTGTTAATCCTGTTAATCCTCAAATAGGTGAACCTCTGTGTCACCTAAGTGTCTCACACAATCTGCTGGTACCTAGGCCATATTCACCACAAATAAAGTTAGCAAACTGAATTGGGTTGAACTAAGCAAGGGAGTGGGGGGAGTTGTGCAAACACATTCCAAGTAGAGGATCAGTTTAAAATGGGGAGAAGAAAGTGTTTGAAATGTCCATGAGTATGGATTCAAAGACCAGGTTCTCTTAAAAGTTGGAAGGAAGATGTCAGTCAAGCTCATGAATGTAACTGTGGTGGTGGCTATTTTTAGGCCAAGTGCAAATTTTTTTGAAGAGGAAGTAGAGCAGTGATCTTCAAATGTAGACCAGTGCCAGCCTGCACACTATAAATGGTGTGTAACAAGTACAAGATAAACTAAACTTTTAGATAGTGCCATAAAATTTTCATTTTAATTTACACGCGTGCTAGTTCCTCAAGTGATTGGCAGGTTTGTTTCTGTTTTTGTTTTTGTTTTTTTAAATCTTTTCACCAGAGATATTGGAGAAGCTTTGGGGAGAAGCTTTTCACCAGATATTGGAGAAGCTTTGGAGACCAGTATCTCATTAAAAATACTAGTATCTTATGAGCAATATATAAATACAGGAAATTCAGATGTTTTTAACTACTCAGACTTTTGAGGGATTAAATACTCTAAAAAACATTTTCATTAAAATGAGTGTATCAGTATGGGACAGACCTATTTTTTAAAAAAGGAATAATTATGTATTTGATAAAGGAGATATTTCTCTTTCTCTATACCCCCTCAAACAATTGACATCTACTAAAACCTCCTGCTCCTTATCTCCCTTTTTAAACTAATACTTTAAACTTATTAAAATGTAAATGTTTCTGTAAAAACTAAACCATCCTCTTGTGCATAAAAAGTCTGATGGTTTTATATAAGGCCCCACCCAGTGTAGGGTGAGGGGACGGCAGGACGCACCAGACTGGGGACACATCTGTCTTGTTTCCCTCTTGCCTAGTACTTCCTGACTTCTCCTTAATTAACAAGCTGATGTTGACGCCCATCAGATGTTAGGGTTTCATTTCTCACCTCAGCCGCAAGTACCTCATTCAATAACAACATTCTCAGTCCTCTACTGGAAGCTTGGAAAATAGCATCCGGCCACGCGATGAAGGATGAAGGTTGTTCATTCCTGCCGGTCTTGCTCACCTGTTCACAAGCTGTACCTTTATGCTTAAAACGATTAGGTTCTTCAGTTGCTGCACTGTCGTTTCAAATAGGCCCCGCAGATGGCGCTCGTGTGTTACTCGGAGCAGGCCCGGCCATTGTTCTCAAGGGCTCAGCCTACTAAATGTGTTGAACCTAGTGTTTTGCTTGATCGCTTGGCAAGGCAAAAATGGAACTATCTTCTGTTTATATAAATCTACTTACAGAAATGACCATTAAACTGATTTTGTATATAGATTGTTGTACTGTCAACATCTACCTTATTTCTTCAACAGAACCCTTGTCAAAGGCTACCTTGCCAAGGGCCGTCTTAGAAAAAGGTTTTATCTACATAGTCATGGCCAGGAGGAAGAGGTCAGTCACTTTTATCCACTTAGAAGTAGGGAAGTATAAGAGAAGTTTTAAATCTTCAGATCCCCCAAACCACACACACACCTCAAATCCTCACTCTTGAGGTCAAATATTCCCCACAAGAAGCTATGGAATAGATTTTCCCACAATTCTAATTGAATAAATACTCCTAGTATCATGAGTCATGGTGTTAAAGATTTTTAAATTTTGAATTTCATTTTCGAAACTTAAAAACTATGAATTATATCATTACAGGTACTATAATGTATGTGTTGTAAAATGTGCCCCATCAGTCAAAGGATCTTACAGCCTATTAGATGTAACTAGCTATTAAAAAGGTGATTCTCAAAAAGAACTGGAAAAAAAAGTGATTAAAGTATTCTAGCTGCAACTACAGTACTATCACAGTAACAATGAGAAGACAGCACTTCCCGGCTGTCACTGGTAGAACTGTGAATGGCCCTCTTGCTCAAACAAACCCTTTTCATTACCAGCCAGGGCACTAGGCAGCTTGCAAATGCATCTGTTGTCACTGTCAACCGTCTAATCACTCTCCGGTTATTGATTCATCAAATATTATATTTATGAGCACCTATTGGTGGTAGGCACTCTGTTGGCTCTGGTAGTAACGAAGTGAGGAGAAAACGGGCACTGAATGTGCAGAGCTGCTGCCTGTTGAATGAGGATCAGCATCTTCCCACGTTGGGCCATGACAGGGCTCCCCGCTCCAGTTTCTGGCCCTGGTCACAGCCTGGGGGCCAGATTGCCTGCCAGATCTGCAGGAGGCTGGGATCTGCTTCAGGCCAGCACCTTTTCATCACAGAAGCCAGAAACTGGCTCTTCCCCAGCTGCTCCCCACCAGCAAAGGGGTCACCTTACAGCCACCTCAGTCCTTTTCATTAACCCTGCTGCTTCTCCAGCCCTTCTTACTGCCTGCTAGTGTTTTGATTAAACCTTGGCTATCCTTGATAATCCAGACACAGAAAAGCCCTATTTTCCATAGGGACTTCCCAGGTACGTGAAGTCCCATCTTCAGGAAGGCCATGTAGGGAGGGTTCCAACTTGTGTGGCAGTTCCTGATTTGGTAAACTGGAAACAGTGTGCTTCATGCACCCTAGATGCCTCCTTTTTAAAAAAATTAAAACAAAATTCACCCTTACAGGTTTTGTGTTTTTTGTTTTTTTTTGTTTTTAAATAACATGGAAGGGAAATCATTGCATTAAAAATTTATTTAAATATTAACTTTGGGAGCATATTTATCTAAAGTACAGCTTTTCTTACCTAACATGATTCTCATGGGAAGAGGTATGAACTCTTTTAGACTCCAAGAGGCCTTTACCAATTCAAAAGCTACAGAATAACACCTCAGCAATGGCTCAATTGGTTGGAGCATCATTCTGAAAACCTAAAGGATGTGGGTTCGATTCCCAGTCAAGGCACATGATAACATTGTGGGTTTGGTCCTTAGAGCATATGTGAAAGGCATCAATATTTTCTTACCTTGATGTTCTCTCTCTTTCCCTCTCTAAAATTGATGAGCACAACCTTGGATGAGGATTAAAAAAAAAAAAAAGAATAACACTATGGATCCTGTCATGCTTTCCAAAACATTTCCACATTGGTTTGATCTTCTAAATAATCATGTGAGGTAAGGCCAAAAAGATCTCCATTAAACTAGGAAACACTTAAAAAATGGAATGACTAGTTCTAAGGCACACAATTAGTTGTAATGTTTCAACTCAAACTCATTTTTCTGTCAGATAAATTCAGGGATCAGCTAATTAGAAACATCAATACCAAATATTTGTAGAGATCTTTTCAGTATATAAAGCAGCTTTATATATTGTGTATAGTTTAACCTACTCTCATTTTAACTTTTGATCCTAAATATCTCCCGGAGAGTCAGGGTAGTGTCATTTCTTTTCGAGTGAAAGTGACTTTATACCATCTCCTTAGCTGACAAATAAAGCATTCTTTGCAGGTCACTGTCTTCTTAGCAACCCATAAATTTCATTGGCCACAGGCCTTTGTTGGCCTAGATTATAAAGCCAAATCTCACTCTCCTCACAGCTTCTTGAAAATACTTTTGAATCCTTGAATGAAAAGTTTATCGAGCATTAATAATCTTGCCAAGATTATGCAAGCCTTCCTCATCTTTACCAGGATTGTCAATTCTTCAAACAATTGGCTTTCCAGGGATTTTGACAATTGATAGGACTTTGAACATGGGATGAAAAAAAAAAGTTTCTCTGTCTTCTAATGGAGTTACGCAGACTTAGTAGAAAGTCCTCCCCCCAAAAAGTCATTGGTTCTCACTCTTAATTGACATATGTTTATGTTTATTATATAAAATGCAGAAAACTAGGGAAAAAGATAATCCATGGACTCATCACTAAAACACATTCAGGAGAAAAGTAAGGCTATGTCAAAATATTGCCAATGATAGGTAAATTAGCAGTGACAAACCAGAAATTGGGACCTGGATATTTTAAGCAACCTAATACTTTTATTTTATAAAATACAAAATCAACAGTCTGGCCCTCAGTGTACAGGAATACCAGGATGGTTACATTACACTCCCTTCTGACATTGCATTATGTAGGCAATTTGATGATGCTGTGGCTGAGACACTGACTCATGAAACAAAGCCAACAATAACATGATCTCATGTTGAAAGAATTCCTTGAAATGCCTCTCTTGAATTCAGCCCTATGAGAGCTCTCTGCTAGACAGCCCTTCACGGGAAGCAAGGTGAAGTTGCTGAACTGGTGTGTGGATTCCTTGACAGTCACTCCACAAACCCTGAACACAGCTAGGTGCTGGTTCCTGTTCCAGGCGCCAGGGATACAACAGACAAAATACACAAATCCCTGCCCTTAGGGAGCTTATGTTGGGGGTTGGTGAGATGATAAGATAAACAACCAAATAAACAATACAGCATGTTAGAAGATGATGGTGCCAAGGAGAAATTCAGAACAAGGAAAAAGAGACCAGAAAGGCGAGTGAGTATGAGGTTTTGAACAGGATCAGGAAGACTTCAGACAAAGGATAGGGAAGGAGCCAGCTGTTTCTCTCCCAGGCAGAGGAAAGAAGTGCAAAGGCCCTGCAGCCAGCTGGAACAGTGAGGGTGAGCGGAGGGGGAGATGAGGACAGATTGTGAGAGATTTATAAGGACTTTAGCTTTTACTGTGACATCAGGACAAGGTAATCTGGAGAAGAATTCTGCCCAAGGAAGTTCAGGATAGCTGTTAACCTATCAATATGGATAATTTATTAACTGCATTATTTCCTTTAAAAAATAGAGCAAATTCTGCTCCATGCACAAAAACAGGTTATCATCAAAATATTCTTTCCATGGGCCTAGCCCACGGACAGACACATTATGCTCAGGTATTCTCTCCAGGTTCTTCTCAGAGATCATTGTTGAAATTCCTAGAAAGCTGATATTCCCCTCCCAGACAGGTGGTGAATGTTTCCTTGTTCTGCCAGTGCTAATTTGCTTTGGCTAATCATCTGGGCAAAATGCAATGAAACATCCAGGACAGTGTTGGTAAACTAGAAATAAAAATAATAACAGCTTCCATTATCTGGTGCTCACCCCTTGCCAAGTCTTTAGCCGAACTGTTTCCTTAGATTCATCCAATGTTCATACAACCCTATCCAGCAGGTACTATTATTGCCCCCATTTTATCAATGAGGAAACTGACAGAAAAATTTGCCTAAGACTACCCAGCTAGTAAGTCATAGAATCTCACAGAAACTTGGGCCTTGGAATCCAGAATCCATATTCTGAAGCATCAAAATTAAGTGAATACAGAAGGCCTTTTGGTCTAACTTCTGCATTACTAATTGTATGAATTAGAAGTATAGAAACAAAAGGGAAGTTAATACTTTTTTTTTTTTTTTGCCCTGATAAATAAAATAAACCTAAAGATGCAGTTATTGGTTTATTTCTAGACATTTTGACCAAGCAAAAGTACTGAGGCTGCTACTTTTGAAGCATTAGCAATGAAGAGATTCTTAACTGTTATGTTGTGCTAGAATTTAATATGGACCTAGTTATGTTACAAATGTTAGTCTCAGAAGCCACCTATGAGTACCTGAAAGAGCTTCAAGGATTCAAAACCAGCTTTAAGAACCACCAACTAGCCCTGGCTGGTGGCTTAGTGAATAGGAGCCGGCCTGCAAACCCTAAGATCGCTGGTTTGATCCCAGCCGGGGCACATTATCAGGTTGCAAGCTAGGTCTCCAGCCAGGTCCGTAGCTGGAGGCAGGTGAAAGGCAACCATACATTGATGTTTCTCTCCCTGTCTGCCTCTCTCCCTTCCTCTCTCTCTGAAAATAATAAATAAAAATCTTTAAAAAAAAAAACCCCACCAACTATCCTCAAATGATTTCCCTACATTTCTCTAGTGAGTCTTTCCTCCTTCTCAGGATGTATTAAAATACAGTCTATTCCTCATTCAAGGGAATCAGAAAACTATTTCCAGCTCAAACAATTTCTTAAACATAGTTACTGCAGCATGCAAAACATTTCAACTCACTGATTTTTCTTTTTCAAGCAAGAATAAATTATCTCAGAATATGGCTACTTTTACTGTAGGAACATATATACCTTAGCACAAAGTTTGTGTCCAATAAGTGCCCTGGCGATCATTGTCATTACTATTATTTCTATCACTTTACTTTAAGCAGGGTACTGGGGGCTTCAGTTGTCTTTCACCAGAATGGGTAGGCGCTCTCTGCCCTTGGAAGGAATTTCTCTCCACTCATAATAGATTAAGATGGGTTTTACTTTGCTGGGATTTTGCATGTATTGTGGTGGGAAATTTCTTGCTTTCCTACACATTTCTTCTTTAGCACTGTTTGCATGTCACAGACTATCACCAGCACGGGCAAACACATTCCACCCCTCACCTATGCTTCATTAAAGAGAGAAATGGGATTTGCTGGTCTCAAACATAAACTCAGGGGACATACTGGTGGGTAGCTTATCACACGTGTGAATGAAATAGATCCTGTGGTAAGATGTTAAATACAGAGAAAAAAATCAGAGCAGTCAGTTTCAGTGTGGTTATATATATATATATATATATATTTTTTTTTTTTTTTGGCCTACCTGACATCACCCTGTTGAAGCAGGTGTTCCTGGGTCTGACCTTGGCAACCGCCCACCTGGATTCTTGCCTCTACTCCTCAGCTCACAATAAACTCAGGTAAAGTTTAATAGGCTTTTTCAGTGGGAAGGGAATTCCAAATGAATCCACTATATTTATGAAATGGGGGTTTGACCTAAAGAAAGGAAAAAGCAGCAAAAACCGAAGTTTTCAAATGCTTGGCAGGAGCTCCTGGCAAGACTAAAATTGTGTGGTTTTTCGTGGATCCTAAATCTGCTTCAGAATCTGCTTGGAAATCACTATGGATCCATACTTTGTAAAGGTCAAAGTTCTTTACTGGGCACTTTATTATCTATCTATCTATCTATCTATCTATCTATCATGTTCTTCTTTTTCTTTCCCTTTCCCTCTCCTTCTTTCTCTCTCTTCCTTCCTCCTTCCCTCCTCCCCTCTCTCTCTCTTTCTTCTTTCATTCTTTAACACTTGTTTTAGATCAGAGATTCCAAAGTTAAACCGAGTAATGGAAATGAATAGTAGAGAGAACTCCGACTCAGGTCTACCCCACTGCAAGGTGTTATCTCCATATTCAAACACTAGTCACGTCCCCAACCCTTTCAAACTTAAGGCTTGCGGTGGGTGTTTTTCAGAAACCATGCTGTGCCACTTTCACCCAGCAGGGGGAGGTAAAGTGCCAAATCACTGCAGAAACAATCAGGACGGCAGTGTGGGCACGCACACACTCTTCAGCCTGGTATTTGTCCAGTGATTTTTAGGTACTGAAGAATAATGTCATAGTATTGAAAAGAAATTCCGGGTAAAGCCAGCTCTGGGCCAAATGCTGAAAAAGGAGATGTTTGTTTTAAGTGTGTGCTTGCTTCTGCCACTCCTCAGGAGTCCCTGAGGGACATCACCAAGCAGGACGCTGGTTCAGGCGCGGCCTTCTGGCAGCCTGATGTTTCCGTATTTTCCATTCCCCAAGTTTTAAACCAACCTGCTAAGGCCATGCAATGTTTCTGCGGTCTGAGTGCAGGCTTTACGCATAGTCTGCAAACCATGCCACTTTTAACTTTAGCTAACAAGAATAGTCAGGTTCCAGCCTCCTATTTGGTCTGCAAATGGTGAGCTCAGACTTTAGAGCAATCCATCTTCAGAAGTCATGTTTGGGAGAAATGGGATATAAACTCTTAATCATGCCAAACCTTCCCAAGGGCCCAAGCAGTTTTCTAAAGCCCTGTGTTTTGTTTTGTTGTTTGTTTGTTTTTCATTCCTCGCAGCCCTGTGCCTGTGCTTTTTAGTGCTGATGCAATGCTGCCTGGCTTTCCCTCATCCTAGGTGAGGGCATTTTTATAACATTAAAGATGGAGAGAAGTTGTCTTCAATTTGTTTTTCTAGGGTCTGAAAGTAGTTAAAAGCACTCCATTGACCATTTAACTGGGGACATTTTCTGGGAAAGAAAGACTTTTGAACAGAGGGCACTCCTCCAATAGAAACAGGTGATGCAATGGATAATAGGTTTAGGCATGACTGACTCTTTCCAGCCCCCATGGGCTTCTTCCATACCCAACCCAGGGAATACAGACCCCAGTGCAACCACACACCTAGTCCAGAATAGCTCTTCGAAGTGTATCCTATTGCCATGGATTTACTTTTTTTTTTTTTTTTTTTATGATTTTATTTATTATTTTTAGAGAGGGGAAGGGAGAGAAGCAGAGAGGGAGAGAGACATCAATGTATGGTTGCTTTTCACCTGCCTCCAGCTATGGACCTGGCTGGAGACCTGGCTTGTAACCTGGTTATGTGCCCTGGCTGGGAATGGAACCAGCAACCTTTGGGTTCGAAGGCTGGCACCTTATCCATTGTGCCACCAGCCAGGGCCTGGATTTACTTTTATTAAGAGAATAGGGAGAGGGATCATATGGTAAGGGTTTAGATTGTCATGAAAAGTCAGCAATGATTCTAGTTGCCAGTGATTCTGGATACTCAGCTTCAATGAAGTAGAGAGAAGTGGGAGAGGCATGTTCTCTTTGAAGTTTGAACTTGCCAACTTGAAATATTCTCCCAGTGGCTGTTTTCCATCCTAGGTCAGTGGCTAAGATATAAAGCAATGGACAGACTGGAAAGTTTTCAGTAACTTCAACACTGTTAATCAATTTATTAATACTTTAAAATGTATTAAATGCCTGCATTAAGGTAATATACCAATAGAAAATTAAAACTTAAAAAGTTTAAAATGGGGACAAGAACAGGAAACAGAAGTAAGGGGAGAGGAACAGTTAGTAAAAAAGAAACTCTTGGAGAAGGATGTGGCAGAAAGCCACCAATAACTATTTTAGGTGCCACTAGTGGAGTCATGTCCTAGGACCCCTGAGCTTAATGCCCATTAGTGAAACCCAATAGGGGGATTTGCTCTGACAAGCAGCAATAAAACTAAAGCTGTTGTCTGTATTGGTAATAATATACTAATGACATGGACTAATAATATACTATGTCTTCCGTGTCAGGCATGCTACTCTACCATGTTCCTAAATATGCCCGTTATTGTTAACTCAAACATAAAAAAGTCTTGCAAAGTGAGATGCAATAAGCAATCACTGAGATCAATAACAGTAGCTATCCAGGAATCAGTTATTGAGGCAGGAACCCAAATAATGTTCTAAAAGACAAAGGCAATGGGCATTTATTAGAAAGGGAAGGATAACAATTACATCAATGGAAAGAAAACATTTCAATTGGTGTAGATAATATAGTGATGCTAATCCTAAACAGTGTTTTTAATTTTTCAATCTAGTCATTTAGCAGTTCAGTAGCAATAATTGCTTTCTTGTTATCCTCGAAAAGTTCTTTTGCAAGGCACAGGTTGTTTAGGCCCTGTCCAGAGGTTATGGTACCATGTTTAACATTCCAAAGATTTGAGATAGAAAAACTGCAAGGCAGTTCCTCTGATGTGGCAGCGCCACCTCCATCATAAAGTGGCTGTTTATTTTACTGTTTACCTGAACAAAAACAGCTGTTATAAAAATTAGGCTCCTGCACCCCATTTCAGACCTAATGAATCCAATGTTTGGGCACTAGAGTTTTGTTTGCTTTTTATTTTTCTTCTTAAGCTCCAAGTGCTGATGAATCGTTTTCTTATTCTTTTTGCAAATGTTTCACAAAGAGGGTTACATTTTCTTTTAAGGAATAATACTTTAAGTTTTGTAAAAAGCACCAAAGATGAGCATAGCTATGGTTCTGAGAGTATGTCCCCTCATTTATTTGTAGTCTTCTATAGTTTTCTCTTTGAAGATGTGTTTCCCCTTGTGGTTCTGCTCTTCTCATTAATGCAGCAGGTAAGTGGGCATAAACTAGAGATCAGAATTGAGGTGAGCATATTGAAGGTCTTCAGTCAACAAATATTGAGTGTCCTGAGGCAAATATGCAAGGTTCTACCTACAAGAATTGAGAGGGTGCAGAACTGCAGAGATTGACAGTAGAAGAAAGAAAAATGAGTGTGGAAAAGAAGATAATGCAGTGGAGGAAGATAGTTGCATTAGTTCATAGAAGATTGATAAGCAACAGAGAGAGAACCATGAATAATCCTAGCTCCTGCTCCCAAGGCGTACCATCAGGGTAGGTAACAGCCTTTTTTTTTTTTTTTTTTTTTAATTTTTCCATTTTAGTTTACATTCAATATTCTTTATCAGTTTCAAATGTACAACATAGACAATCAAGTACTCGGTGGAATGGCCCCCCGGATATTTCAAGAACCCCACCTGGCCACATACATAGCTATTTAGATACTACTGACTATATTTATGCTGCACTTTACATCTCTGTGACTTTTCTGCCCATTGACACTTCTTTGTGAACTATCACAGAGCCCTTTTCCCAGAGCTGGGGAGAAAGTGCTTCAGCTGTGACGCCGGCGGGCGCGGCGAGGGCTGAGGTAGGGGGAGGAAGGAACTTCCCTTCTACTTGGACTTACCTAAGGGTCGGCTTGACTCTAGGACTTCACTACGAGAACTACTGTAGCCTCTCATTTACCTCCTCCCACTCCGCCCACCAGTCCCCAAGTCCAGCTTCTGGAGACGAGAGGCGGGGCCGGCCTGTCACGCCCACTAACCGCGCCCCTCCCATCGCTGTCATCTTACCGCGAGAACGCGTAGTGTCGCCCGCGGCGCATGCGCAGACCTTCTCCCTGGGCCTCAGGCCCCGCCCCCCGCTCGGGAGGCGCGGAATGTTTGGCGTTACCATGGAGCTTCAGGTCGCCGCAGAACGCGGCTGGTCGCCCAGGCAACCAGGGAGGACAAAAGCCTGTCCGGGGTGGCTGCGGCGTAGCTGCTGCGATGGTGTCCAACCCCGTACATGGTTTGCCCTTTATGCCGGGCACGTCCTTTACGGACTCCACGGTGAGCCTTTATCCGCCCCATCCCGTCTCTACCTGTCCCCACCCTCGGAGCCTTCGGAGGGCTCGCCGCCCTCTCCTCTTCTCCACCCAAGATTGTCCTCTCTCCCTTCAAACCCGGCCTCTGCCCGCACCGTGCCTCTCTTCCCCGCCACAGTTCTGTCGTCTTCGCTTCTCTCAGCCTCACTCTCTCTTCTGTCCGTTACCCGCCCCTCCCGCCCTTTCTAGTTTTTCCCGTTCCACCTCGGCAGCCTGCTGGCCTCGTTCGTTCAGTGTTGGCTGTCGTACCTACTGCTTGCTGCTCTGACCCTTGCTTCTCCCTCTAGATCACTGTTTCCCCACCTTCCTCTCAAGTTGGATCTCTAGGTTCTCTCCCAGGTTCCTTCTCCCCTCGCTTCCCAGCTCCACCCTTACTACCTCCCGACTAGCCGCGGCCCCTGCTCCCACTCAGCATCTCTGCCCTTTCATCCTCATTCCCACAACCCCATCCCACCCTCTCTCCCCAGGCCCGTCATTCTCTCCCTGCCTTCTTCTCCTGAACCCTGGATCAAGTAACCTTTCACCCTCCCAGTTCCATTCCTGTCTTATATCATTTCAACCCACTTCCTCCCCCATCCCCCGCCCAAGTCTGGAAAATTTTACTTCTTCCTTTCCTATTTAGATGCTTTTTATTTCTTTTTCTAGACTGATTACTCTGGCTAAGATTCCCAAAACTATGTTAAATAAGAGTGGTAAGAGTGGGTATCCTTGTCTTGGTCCTGATCCTAGAGGAAAAGTTTTCAACCTTTCACTATTGAGTAGATAGATGTTAAATATCTATGGGTTTGTCATATATGTTTGTTACTAAGTTGAGGTATGTTCCTTCTACTCAATTTGTTAAGAGTTTTTATCCTAAATGGATGTAGTACTGTCTTTTATTCATCTATTGAGAGAATCGTATGATCTTTATCTTTCATTCTATTAATGGGGTGTATCATATGTATTGATTTGTGCTATTTTGAACCATCCTTGCATCTCAAGGATAAATCCTTCTTGATCATGGTGTATGATCTTTTTAATAAGCTGTTGCCCTGGCTGGTGGCTCAGTGGATAGGCGCTGGCCTGCAAACCCCAAGGTCGCTGATTTGATTCCCAGCCAGGGCACATAACCAGGTTGCAGGCCAGGTCTCCAATCAGGTCCTGGCTGGAGGCAGGTGAAAGGCAACCATGCATTGATGATGCTCTCCCTTGCTTCCACCCTCCCTTCCCTTCTCTCTAAAAATAATGAATAAAAAAAATAAAATAAAATAAGTCATTGAATTTGGTTTACTAATACTTTGTTGATAATTTTTGCATCTTATTTTATCAGGGATATAGTCTGTAATTTTCTTTTCTTGTTTCAACCCTAATCTGGTTCTGGTATCAAAGTAATGCTGTATAAAATGAATTTGGGAATGTTTCCTCCTCTTCAGTTTTTTGGAAGAGTTTGAGAAGGATTTGAATTCTTTTTAAAATGTTTGGTTCTAGGCTTTACTTACTGGTTGCTCTTTGATTACTGATTCAGTCTTACTCATTATTGGTCTGTCCATATTTTCTATTTCTTAGTAAATCAGTCTCGATAGGTTGTATGCTTCTAGGAATTTATCCATTTATTTTCAGTTATCCAGTTTGTTGGTATATACCTGTTAATAGTAGTCCTTGATGAATCTTTGTATTAGTGTGATATCACTTATGTCTCCTTCCATTTGTGTTTTTATGTGTTTGAATCCTCTTTTTTTCTTAGTTTACCTAAAGGCTTGCCAATTTTATCTTTTCAGAAAACCAGCTCTTAGTTTTATTGATCTTTTCTGTCATTTTTCTGTCTCTATTTGATTTATTATTGCTCTAATTTTTGTTATTTCCTTCCTAACTCTGTGCTTGGTTCTTTTTTCTAATTTCTTGAGGTGTAAAGTGAGGTGATTTATTTGAGATGTTTTGTTCCTTTTAAAATATTTATTTTTCAATTACAGTTGAAATGCATTACTACATTAGTTTCAGATGTACAGAATAGTGATTAGATATTTATATGCCATATGAAGTAATTATCCTGATAAGTCTAGTACCCCTCTGACACCATATAGAGCTTTCTTGTTTCTTAATGCACACATTTATTGCTATAAAAAATTCCCTTTTAGAACTGCTTTTGCAGCATCCACATGATTCTTGTATGTTGTGTGTCCATTTTTGTTTGTTTCAAGGTATTTTTTTATTTCCCTTTGATTTATTTGACCCATTAGTTGTTCAAGGAGTGTTTTTGCTTAATTTCAACATGTTTATGAATTTTCTAGCTTTCTGTTATTTCATATTGTGATCAGAAAAGATACGTGGTATGATTTCAGTCTATTAAGACTTGTTTTGTGACCTATCATATTATCCATTCTGAAGAATGTTCTTTGTGTACTTGAGAAAAATGTGTTTTAATTTGTATTCTGCTACTATTGGATGGATTGTTTTACATGTTTGGTTAAGTTCATTTGACCTTAGTTCAAGTCCGAAGTTTCCTTATTGATTTTCTGTCTGATTGATCTATCCATTGTTTAAAGAGGAGTGTTGAAGTTCCCTTTTTTTGGATATTTCTCTTCGGATCTATTAATTTATTCATAATATATTTGGGTGCTCCAGTGTTGGGTGTATATATATTTACAATTGTCATATCTTCTTAATGAATTAATGCCTTATTATATAATGACTATCTTTGTGTCTCATTATCATTTTTGGCTTTAAGTTTACTTTGTCTGATATAAGTATAGCTACCCCTGCTTTTCTTAGGTTTCCACTTGCATGGAATATCTTTTTTCCATCCTTTTATTTTCAGCCAATGTGTGCCCTTAAAGCTGAAATGAGTATCTAAATGAGTATCTTGTAAGCAGTTTATAGTTAAGTTTTTTTTTTCAAAGGTTTTATTCATTATTTTTAGAGAGAGAGGTAGGAAGAGAGACATCTATGTATGGTTACCTGTCACCTGCCTCCAGCTACAGACCTGGCTGGAGACCTGGCTTGCAACCTGGTTATGTGCCCTGGCTGGGGAATCGAACCAGCGACCTTTGGGTTCACAGGCAGGTGCCTTATCCACTGTGCCACCAGCCAGGGCTAGTCAAGTCATTTACAAAAAAAAAAAAATCCAGCTTGCCTTTCGATTGGAGATATCAATTAATTTACGTTTTGTATAATTATTGATAGGTAAGGACTTACTAATACTATCTTTTATTTTCTGTCTCTTTTGTAGTTCCTTTGTTCATTTCTCTCTCCCTTGCTGCCTTCCTTTGTGAATTGATGATTTTCCATAGTGGTTTGCTTTGATTCCCTTCCCTTTATCTTTTGTGACTCCATAGTAGGTTTTTGCTTTGTGGTTACCATGAAACTTACATAAAACATGTATCTGTTTTAATACTTTTGTCCTTTAATCGTTATACTAAAGTTAAGTAGTTAACACATTACCATATTATAGTATTAGGATATTCTGAATCTGACTATATGCTTATCTTTACCTGTTTGTTATATATCTTCATGTTACAAATTAATGCCTTTTTATTTCAGCTTAAAGAACTTCTTACAGTATATTTCTCTTACGTTTGTTTTAGTGCTGATGAATTCTTTTGTTTATTAGGGAAAGTTTTTGTCTCACCTTTATTTTTGAAGTACAGCTTTTTGGGGTAAAATATTCTTGGTTGGTAGTTGCTCTCTTCCAGCACTTTTTATATGTCATCTTATTCTCTCCTGGCCTGAGAGGTCTCTACTGAGAAATTTGTGATAGCCTTATGAAGCTTCCCTTGTATGAGAGATTTTTTTTTCCTTTTACTATTTAAAAAATTCTCCCTTTGTCTTTGATTTTAGGCAGTTTTATTCATGTGTTTTGGAGAAGATTATTTTAGTTTGAAAATAATGGGTTACCTATGAGCTGAAGTGGGACCTACCTTTGTGCTGTGCCCCCAAAGGCTGAAGAAGCTGGTTTTTCACCCTCTCTTTTTTGCCTGGTGAGGGGAACTCTTTCTAGCTGGGCAACTCCCTCTTGGCATTGAACAAGGCCAGCTTGAGGGATGGGATGATGCAGGGAACTTGAAGTTCTCCTTCTCTTTTTGTGTGATTATTGACAGAGGCTTTTCATTCCACTGTGTTGCCAACCAACCTCCTAGGTAGTAGACTCTAGAGCTCTTTTATAGCTGCTTTTTTCTCTATGGATAGCTGTCTAATCATTGATATTTGTGCAGGGATGGGGAGACTAGGTCCTTTTATGTCACCATTTTGGTCTCCTCTGTCTTCAAAATTACTTCTTTTACACTTTTTGCTTTTTTACTTAATATTTTTTTCCCAATTACCAATAAAAATTAGTCTATTGGGGGAAAAGTCAACATAATTCAGAAATGTATAATAGAGGCAGAAAGCATTCACCAAATCTAGTTTCTTTTCAGGCACATGTTTTTATGCTTATAATCGTAGTACACATACAATTTCATATGCTGTTTTGCGGGGCTTATTAAATCAAACATTTCCTCCTAGATTGCCACATGGTCTTTAAAACCAGCATTTTAATGACCACATAATAGTCCACTAAATGAAGTTTCCATCATCTACTTAAAAGTTTGTCTTTTCACCCTGGCTAGTGGCTCAGTGGGTAGGCCTGCGAACTTGAAGGTCGCTGGTTCGATTCCCAACCAGGGCACATAACCACGTTGCAAGCCAGGTCTCCAGCCAGGCCCATAGCTGCCAAGTGAAAAGCAACCATACATGGATGTCTCACTCCCTCTCTGCCTCTCTCCCTTCCCCTCCATCTAAAAATAATAAATAAAATCTTTTAAAAAAAAGTTTGTCTTTTCAATTGCTTTCTATGTTTTTACTATTGTAACTAACATTATCATTATAATGGTCAACTTTAGGCATATTGGTTTTTCCATAATTTTGGATTGTATCCTCAAAGGGTTGGGGTGGAATTACTAAATTCAACACTTTATGTATATAATATCTACATTCATTTCAAAGAGTTGTGTGAATGTATCATTGTTGTCATAAGAAAGATATTTCATTTCAGGTAAAAATAGGTTTCACAGAACCAGCTCCTCTAGGTTCCGTGGTTTCTGACCACTAGGTAAGACTAACAACATGAGAAGACTAGTGAAAAATTACTATTTTAAGAAACTAGAAGTGAGCTGGTAATTAATTGGGTGTCCTGAAGCAGAGCTCTGTTTTCAACTCAGGATGCTGATTTCCTCCTTGTTTCTGGCCAAATGTTTTACCTTAAAATACAAGAACCTTATAGGTACACTTTTTGATACAAAGTTTGTGGTATTTATAAGCAAGGATTTAAGTTATGACATTTTTGAAAGTTATCCCTTTACCTAACAAATTTTATTAATGCCACACTTCTTTTCTTCTTCAGAAAACAGCATTTCACAGAAGCCAGACGCTGGGCTACAGGAATGGCTATGCAGTCGCCCGACGCCCAACTGTTGGGATAGGCGGGGAGCGGCTGCAGGCCAACCAGCTGTCCCAGGCAGACTTGGATGAGCTGGCCAGCAAGGCATCACTTCTGACTTACGGCCAACCTAAGCCAGCCCCACCTCCACATTTTATTCCTGCGCATGTGGCTTTTGACAAAAAGGTATCATCTGGGATTTTAGGGTACCCCATGAATTCTAATGTCTTGCAGCCAGCTGTTTCCAGAAGAGTCAACAACAAATTACAGGTTTTCCAGAGTGTTTGAGGAGAAAATTATTCAAATGCCTCAACCCTTAGACAGCTGAACTCAGGATTAAAAGGGCCTTTCTTTAGCCGGGAAGCTAAATACAGAAAATAATTCCCCATAGATTTCGCTGAAATATTTTCCAAATACAGTTAAAGGAAAGTTGGATGAATTCTGAAATCTTGAGTTCATATTGTTCTGTGTTTTCTACTTTTTGGAAGTTTTCTATTCTGTAATAATGACAAATCCTCAATCTCCATGAAATGCTGAATGTCATCATAACAACAGCTCCGTCTGTTGTCAGTTTTCTCCAGGCTCTCTTCATAAGTTTTTGTTTTTCAGAGAACATTTTGGGCTTGGCATAGCATAATCAAAGTGTGGTACAGCCTTTTTGTTTATGTCTCATTCACCCTTATGCTTTTGTAATGTGAGTTACCGTGTTTCCGTCTGTTGGCATTTCCACATCATCCTTGATTTTCCTTGTCAGTGACTCTCCTCTTTGCACTGTGGGGTAATCCTGACTCTGGCCATGCAGTGGAATCACAGGTGAGACTTTTAAGACTTCTGATTTCCAGATGAGTTTTAGTTATAGCTGGGCCTGAGAACTGCTGGTCAGTTTTTATAAGTAACCTTTTCTAATTTACTGCTAGCCTATTTTTTTATCTTTTAATTTTATTATTTTTGTTAAATGCCTATGCTATTTTCATCCAGCTAGACAGCTTTTATTGAATAGCTATTGGAGCTGAAGATTGGAAGATGTGAAATAGTCTGGTGGCAGAACTTTGTCATTTATATTAATATTCACTTATTTTAAACAACTTTTAACATATCAGCCAGAATCCATATGATCCCCTCTTCACCATTTCAGTGAACACTTACCATAGGAACAATTCACATACTGATTTGTGGGCTAAACTTAAAAATCCACTAAGTAGTGTCAGTTACATGTTTAGATATTTCTTTACTTTCTCTTCTTCACAGCTGTGGCAAACACTGCCAAATCAGTAGGTAAGGGAGAGGGGTGAAAAGTGACTGGTGGGATAGGTATGTCACAGTTTATCAAGATTTAAATCCTGGCAGGTCCAATTTGTATTGAAAAAAACAGCAAACAACTATTAAAAATAAAGCGTATAAAGTCATTTATGTCATGAGAAAGGGAAAGAAGTTACAGAGAGGGAGAAATAGTGCCTGAATGGGAAATAGGCTTCTTATTTTGTGTGTGTTATTTTATATTAATTATCATTACTTAATTTATGCTTTCAAAATAGTATTCATAATTCAGTTTTGAAAAGATAGTGGGCATGAGGAAGTATACTTACATTTTAATATTTCTATTCATTTTACCTGGATCATCAAAGTTTTTAGATAAAAGATCCTTACGATAATGAGATAGAGATAGTTAAATACATGGTTTAAATTAAGATTATTCTTTTTTGCAATAGGGAATTACAGTTTTTCTGAATTATATCTGTTTAATTTTTTCTAGGAATACCCAGAGTCTACTTAACAGCTAACATAACTGTCCATATTTTGGACGTTCTTTGTACTTCCCCTCATCTTGAAAGCAAAACTTTATTTTTTATACAGGTGATAATGATCAGGATATCAGCTGTGGCAGTCCTCATCTTTACTCTGTTCTTAATGCATTTCTCTTCATCAGCACCTACTATATTCTACTTCCCAGGCTCATGCCCCTGTCTGTGTTCTCATGTTATTTTTCTTTTTTCTTTTCATCTTTAACTTCCATTTCAAACATGCTAGTAAGTTTTTTTCACCTAGGGCCATATTATTTTGTCCTAAAAAGCTTTTCTACCTTGTAACTCCTTTAAACAGCTTTCTCATTTGACTGTCAGATCACTTACAATTTGACCTCTCTCTGCCCTCAAGCTCAAAACTATTCTGTTTTGTTTTGTTTTTCTGAATTCTCTTTGACCTGTTTATAAGACTTGACATTGTTGACCCCCTCTTCCTTCTTGAACCTTTGCTTTTCTTTTGCTGCACTGACTCTTCTTCCACTGTCTTGGTTTTCCTCTCTACCTAGGCTGCTTCTACTCAGGCCTCCCTTTCCTTTTTCACTTTCACCTGTAGGCATTTTAAAGGGTCTGTACTCATTCCTTATTTTATATTCATCCAAGATCTCACTCACTTTTGTCGTTTCAATGATCATCTCAGTGTAGACAACTATCAATGCTTCCAATTCTGACCTTTTTGAAACGGCCATGAAATAGCATCTCAGGTTCTGTATGTCTTTAACACAGATCATCACCTTTTCTCATAGATATGCTGTTTCTGTATGGCTCCACTAGGTAACTAAAGCCTGAAACCCAAACCATTTTTGGATTTTCTTCCCTTCAGTGAGTTGCCAAGTCAAGTATCTCCCACCTCCGTTTCCTCTCCCACTATCATACTTCAAACAAGCAGTGTGTTAAAGATAAACATATTGTTAACTGTTTCAATAGTCCTGTACTTATTTTTTTATGCTCATAACATGTCCAATGCTTCATTTATTCCCCCAAACACCTGGTCATTTCTCATTGAAGATGCCTTCAGACTGTCTTAACCAGTACAGTAAACATTACCCCTATCTACCCAGCTGCTCTAATCCCCCAACTTAAAAGCCATCTTTGATTCCTTGCTCTGCCATCTCCAAACTTAACAAGCTCTGCCATTTCCATCTCTAAAATATATAGCTAAGTTGTTCATTTATTTCTATCCCTACTCTTACAATTTATTTTCCTTAGAGCTGCCAGGCTTTTTAAAATGGGTATCAGATTATGTCACATACTAAAAACATGTCCATGGCTTTCCCAGTGGTAGACTTAAGATCCAGCTCTACAGGATCCTCACAGTCCTACTGGGTCCAACCCTCCCTGTTGTTTCTCCAACTTCTTGAGCCTGTCTTTTCCTTACCCAGTGTGTTTCAAGTGTTTCAATCACAGCAGATTTAGTTTCCTTATTTTCTTGAAACTGTAACACATTTTCCCCTCATTACAGGACCTTTGCACATGCTGCTCCTCCTACCTGGACTAGCTTTCCTGTGATTAGTACTCAATATGCATTGGTTTAAAAACTGAGATGAATTATTTTTTAACAAATAAAATTAACTTATCATCTTGGTGTCACTACTAAAACTTGGGAAACTTAACATGCAACCTACATATGTAATAGAAAAATATAAAAATATGTGATATGAAAATATTCAGCATTTCCTTGTTAAGTCTTTTTAAAATTTTTTTAAAATTTATTATTTTTAGAGAAAAGGGCAGGGAGGGAGGAAGAAATGGAGAGAAACATCAATGCATGGTTGCCTTTCATCTGCCTCCAGCTATGGATCTGGCTGGATACCTGGCTTGCAACCTGGTTATGTGTCCTGACTGGGGAATCAAACCAGCGACCGTTGGGTTTGCAGGCTGGTGCTTATCCACTGAGCCACCAGCCAGGGCTTAGTCTTAAAGTAATTGCAAATATTTCCATGTTTATTGTGGCATTCTGAGTACTTCCTGTTTTTGGGAGATTGGAATTCTAATTCTGGGTCTTCTACCAACTAGCATTGTGACCTTGGGGAGTCACATTCTCTAGTTTCCTCATTTATAAAATTAGGTTAGAATACATGATAACCAGGAGTCTATACAACTGTAAATTTTCATTAAAAATACTTTTTTTTTCCTAAAGATTTTATTTCATTATTTTTAGAAAGAGGGGAAGAGAGACAGGCAGAGAGGGAGAGAGACATCAATGTGTGGTTGCTTTTCACCTGCCTCCAGCCACAGACTGACTAGAAACCTGGTTTGCAACCTGGTTATGTGCCCTGGCTGGGGAATCGAACCTGTGACCTTTGGGTTCACAGGCCAGCGCCTTAACCACTGTGCTACCAGCCAGGGCTAAAGATACATTTTTAAGTGGTGTCTAAATGCTATTTTTTCCCCTTTCTATATAGTACATTAAGATCTTATTCTGCCTGGAAAAGCTAATGTTATCCTAACTACTTGCCAAAGAGCTTCCCTATATTCTTTCCCAGTCCTTTCTTCATGGGAGGGGCACAGAATTTTTGGTCCTATTCTTAATGAATAAGTGCCTTTTTGATTAACTATGAAAAAAATAAGTAGCTTAGGGGTTAGACTATTATTTACCTGAGACCTCACATATTAGTTTGGCTCTCTGTAACTGAATTATATATTGAGAACGCAGTTTTAGCTCTATGTGTAGATCACATGCCAAAAGAAACCCAAGTGTTTATTGGACAAACTGATCCATATTAAGTGATCAGAGATGATTGTAAAGACAAAAGAAAACTTCTAGGGTGTATTTTAACAGGTAAAATTTTTACCACATACCATTTATGTCAGACAACAAACTCCCAAATAACTAGAGAACTTGAGAATTTAGTGTGCTAGTTAACTAAACAACCATCTCTTTGAATAGAATCAAGAATACCATGTATACATAATCAATTACTTCTTTTATCTACACAATCTGAATGTACTAAAATGAGTACAAAGCAAAAACTGAGCTGCACTTTTATTTCCCTTTTTGCTTCAGAAGGAATTTTTAAAATTTTTTAAATTTAATTTTATTGTTGTTGTATTACATCCATCCCCTTTTTGCTCCCCTCTGTCCCCCTCCCCACCTACCCATTCCCCCCAAAAATCAATCCCACCTGTTGTTCATGTCCATGGTTCCTTCATACTAGGTTCTTGTCCAAACTGCTTCCCTTCCCTGCCTCTTCCTCCCCACAACCCCCTTCCCCCTGTCCACTGAAGGCCTATTCACTGTATTCATATATTTGGTTCTGTTTTGCTTGTTGTTAATTTTGTTCATTATTGTCCTGTAATGATTGAGATCATATGGTATTTGTCCTTCACTGACTGGCTTATTTCACTAAGCATAATACTTTCTAGTTCCATCCATGTTGTTGCAAAGGTTAGGAGTTCCTTCTTTCTTTCTGCTGCGTAGTATTCCATTGTGTAAATGTACCAAGGTTTTTTGATCCAATCATCCACTGATGGGCACTTAGGCTGTTTCCAGCACTTGGCTATTGTAAATAATGCTGCTATGAACATAGGTGTACGTAGGTTCTTACAAATTGGTGTTTCAGGATTCTTTGGGTATAGTCCAAGTAGTGGAATTGCTGGATCAAAAGGCAGTTCCATTTTTAGTTTTTTGAGGAAAACCCATACTGTTTTCCACAGTGGCTGCACCAGCCTGCATTCCCACCAACAAAGCACGAGGGTTCCCTTTGCCCCACATTTGTTGATGATTGCCATTCTGACAGGTGTGAGGTGGTATCTTACTGTGGTTTTAATTTGCATCTCTCTGGTGACTAGTGATGTTGAGCATTCCAAAAGGAATTTTTTAGATTTTACAAAATGATCATGTGGTCACAATTCATTACTGTAGATGCAGAAAGGTAGGAGATTGGGATTCACCTGTAATGATCATATGGCATAGTCAAGAGGATTTGTTTTGAAATAACTCAATCATTTAAAAGTTCTAAAGAGAATATAAGAAATTCTGGTTATTTTCATCTTTAAAGTGTGTGTGAATTTCCTTCCTACCTTCTATTCTAAGGCCAAGTTCCTCTTGCCAAAGGCATTTTCCTCGTTTCCAATCTTAGGAAACAGATGGCATAGGCATGTGGGTGTGCCACACGGCTCAGTCTTTGGTCTTCTTTGTCTAATGTCACTCCCTTGGTCCAGACCTCTGACTTGAAATGTCCTTTATGTGGTGATGTCTGGAATTCATAATTGCCTATTTGACACCTCCTCTTCGCTGTTTAACAGACATCTTAAATATGATAGACATATCAATATGATAGCAATTCCATCCTTTCATTTGTTTGGGTCAGAATGTTTGAGTCATCCTAATTTTTCTCTAATATGGACTTCTTTTCCAGGCTCAGTCGCTGCATCCCAAGTTGCTCCCTGCAGTGTCAATCAACTTGTGGTGTCACTTAAGCTCAGCAAGTCTAAAATCAAGCCCACCATCTGCCCTACAAAATTATCTTCTTAAATGTCTCTGTTTCTGTGAGAATCATCACTGTATCCCCAGCACTGTACTTTCTCAATATCTCACCTGGTTCCCATCCTCCTACTTCCTCCCTATCAATCCAGTCACTTTGTTTTTCCATCGCTGGTTAATTTGCTACCATTGACCCAGATTATTGGAGGGGCTTCCGGTCTGATCATCATGCCGAGCACTTTCCTCCTCATCCTAGTCAGCACACTGCTTCCAGCTTTCCTTCCTTTGCTTCTGTTGCTGGAACCTACTTGTCCCCTCCACTTAAACTTTCTCTGACCACTTGAGCTCACCCAGATTCCTTTTCTGAACCTGTTATCAGAGAAGTAGTGACTGAGTTTAGCTATACCTTTAAACTTCTGTGGCCTCAGACAAGCCACTGGACCACACTGAGTCTCAGTTTCCTCTTTTGTAAAACAAGGGAGGTATGAATAGCTGATTACGTCTGGCTCTAACATTTTGTTTATTTATAAACCTGCAGTAGAAACTATTTCATATATGAATTACTGATTCTGTCCACACTTAGTGATCATATCCCCATTTCACTTCTTTGCAGTTGATCTAAAATGTTACTTTATTGGTTAAGGCGCCGGCCTGCGAACCCAAAGGTGGCAGGTTCGATTCCCCAGTAAAATGATTTTTATATTTTGCTTTTAAACATTCTATTACATTAACCCATCTCATCTTTTTATCATGAGTTTTATGACCTTCACTCCATGATAGTCATGTTTCCCTTGTGCAGTTGCTAATTCTCTTTTGGTTTTTATCTTGTTCTTCCACAGCTGACTCAATACCTTTTTAGCAACAGCACTCATGTATAAAATTAATTCATTATTTTTATTCATTGAGCCACTTCTGTGTCTTTACCAAAAGGTCTCTTTGTTTTGTTGCTCTCATTCTGGTTTAAGTCTGGGTTAACACTTGCCTAACTAGTTTTTAGATGTTTTTCTAATATTTTTTCTCCCTATAAAATATTAAAAATAGAATACTATAAATGTTTGTTAAATGTACTGTAGATATGCCATTTTGATTTCACACTGATACTGATGCTCTCCAAAGTATCAGTGTAAAATCAAAATGGTAAATTTACATTTTGCTCTATCATGTACACTGTATGTGTATTTCTGAGCACAGTTTACATATCACTGATGGTGGATTCTGTGGGGGGTTGATGATTTGACAGTTATTCATATGAACTTTCTAATAATGACTATCATTGGTATGCATATGTAAGGAACTCTATTTCTAAAGAAATGGACTTGAGCCTTTATTTTCATTTTTAACCAAAAAAGTCATAGTCTCATCCAAATTCTTACTCTTCCCAAAAATTCTCAGAGGGATTTTTGACATGGAAGTGAAGCTTAAGGTCTTTAAGCCATCTCTTCAAGGAACGCAATAGTAAATAATCTACACATAGTTTGAGTGTTTAGAACAGAGGCCAGCAAACTTTTCTATATAGGGCCAATAGAAAATATTTTGGGTTTAGCAACTATTCTAGGTTTGCTTGAACTGCTATAATAAAATACCACAGACTGATGGCTTAAACACTAGAACTTTATGTTCTCACTGTTGTGGGGGCTAGAAGACCAAGATCAAGCTTCCAGCTGATTTAGTTTCTGGTGAGGGCTTTCTTTCTATGCCCTCCCATGGCCTTTCCTTAGTGTGTGCTGAGAGAGGCGGGGCGGGGGGAGAAAGAGAGAGAAAGAGAAAGAGAGAGAGAGAGAGAGAGAGAGAAAGAGAAAGAGAGAGAGAGAGAATGAATGTCATTATTTCCCTTGGATTAGGGCCCTAAGGACCTCGTTTAAGCTTAATTACCTTATAAATACCCTATCTCCAAATATCACAGTCACATCAAGGGTTAGGACTTCAACATGAATTTTCGTGTAGGACACAATTCAGACCATAGCAGCAGCCCAAATAGTCCCTATCACAGTGACTCACAACTCTGCCTTTGTAATGGGAAAGTGGCCATTAGCAAATGAGTCTTATTTCTGTAATTATTTGTCCAATTGTATTTGGTTGATTTTTTTTTTTAATTTTATTGTTGTTGTATTACATCCATCCCCTTTTTACTCCCCTCTGTCCCCATCCCCACCCACCCATTCCCCCCAAAGTCAATCCCACCTGTTGTCCATCTCCATAGTTCCTTTATACTAGGTTCTTGGTTGATTTTTTTTAACCATTTAAATGTAAAGAAAAATTGTTAGCTTGTATATAAAAACAGGTGGCAGGGGTATATTTGTCCCATAATTTGGCAATCTTTGATTTAGAAGATAGGAATGATGAATATTCAGATCTCCCTGAGAAGTTCTCTTCACAGGTGGTACTTGATATTTTTTGGATGAGAAACTAATGCAACACCAATTTCTTCTTTTTTGATGTGTTATAGGTGCTGAAATTTAATGCCTATTTTCAAGAAGATGTTCCTATGTCAACTGAGGAACATTATAGGATTCGCCAAGTGAACATTTACTACTACCTAGAAGATGACAGCATGTCAGTCATAGAGCCCATTGTGGAAAACTCAGGGATCCCTCAAGGCAAGTTAATCAAACGCCAGCGGCTGGCCAAGAATGACCGGGGAGACCATTACCTTTGGAAAGACCTAAATCGAGGAATAAACATTACAATTTATGGCAAAACTTTCCGCATTGTTGATTGTGACCAATTCACACAGGTATAGTATATATTTTTGTAAGTTGTGGTGTCTGAGGCATTCAGATTTATGAAGGATAGATTTATTAGGGTCAGTCTTGTACAGATTATTACATAGGTTGGTTTGGTATTTATATACCAGGGGAACCCCCCTCATACACAAAATGGAATTATCTTCTAGAGAGCAGGCCCCTTGTAGCACAGGCTTCCCCTGCTAGCTGAGTGTTGTAGAAGCCTACCTATATCAGTACCAGCTAGCATGTTGTGTGTGGGAGGCTGCCTTTGGCTTCAGTAAATTTTTTTTGAAGGCTTTTTCAACATGTTCGCCCATTGCATGATGCACCACTTTCTAAAAGTGCGCCTGTCCACACTCTGATGAGTGTTCACCAGTTTTTGACCAAAAATGGCATGGCCCTCATGCCTTACCCTCCCTGTTCACCAGATTTTGCCCTGATGACTTTTTCCTTGTTTTCTTGGATGAAAAAAAAGTCCTCAAAGGGAAATATTTTGCCAATGTGGAAGAGGTGAAACAAAAAATGACAGAAGCACTAAAAGGCATCAAAACTGATGAGTTCAAAAACAGCCTTGATAGGTGTATTGCATCAAATGGAGAATATTTTGAAGGTGACTGAATAAATACACAATTTTTTATAAATAAATACTGTTTTGGGGGGTCCTCCTAGGATATGCTATGTGCCAACACTATGTAGTGACATTATTTTTTACGATGATATTGATACATAGTCATTCAAATAAAATTGAACTCCTATCATAGCTTCATCATTTGATAAGAAACCAGTTCACATGTCAGTTCAGAGAGGAGGTAGGGGAGGCAGCACCTGTATAGGGTGGAATGATGAAAAAGGCATTGGGCATTTACCTGAAGTTTGAGTTCATGAAAACAGTACTCCCTCTATTAGCAGATAAGAGCCTAAAATTTTTTTGTGCAATTTATATTTTTTCTATAAACCGTACATGCTATATAATAGGCAAATTTGCTGTCTAAAGAATTCCTGAGTTAAAACCATTTTTTAAAAATTTAATTTTATTGTTGTATTACATCCATCCCATTTTTACTCCATTTTAAAAGGAAAACAGCCCTGGCTAGTGTGGCACAGTAGATTGGTGCCGGCCTACAAACCCAAGGGTCACAGGTTTGATTCCCAGTCAGGGCACATGCCTGGGTTGTAGGCCAGGTCCCCAGCTGGGGACATGCGAAAGGCAACCACACATTGATGTTTCCCTCTCTTTTTCCCTCCTTTCCCCTCTCTCTAAAAATGTATAAATAAAATATTTTTTTAAAAAGGAAGTAGGTGAATTTGCACATACCGAATTGTAAGTAATCGAGATCAACTATTTTAATGATTAAAGCTGTGTATTTTGGGCACTGAAGATTAGATTGAATTAATGTTTTCATTGATAAGAATTGACAAGAAGTTGGCTCCATTAACAGTATAAAATTATACATATCTTACCTAATTTGATGATTTGCTTTAGGGTTGGACCCATGAGTGGATAACAAAGATAGCTGTCTTTAGGGTGTGATTTGAACAAGGAACCACCTCTTTAAATATATTACCACCACCATTTTTTCTTACCCCCTCCTCATTAAACCAAATACATGTTTGGGCCTATAGACAGAATGAACTGAACATACTGAAAAATCAAGTTCCAGAAATTAGAGATCTGGAATTCTTATCTTCACTAAAGTATTACTGCTAGTAAAGCAGATGGGAATCCTACTCTGTAAATGCAGGTGTGCTAAAATATTATTTTTAAAAATGACTTAAAACCTATTTGAGCCCCAATCCATCTGAGCTTATATTCCTATTCACCCTCCACTTTGCCCAAGTGTCCAAGCCCTGAGAACACGGATGCACTCCCAAACCTAAAGAAGCCATTGGCAGGGTTCACAGATTGTCCAATGGCCAAGGGCACCACCCTGGTATGTGGGTGCCGGGGAAGACACTAAGACTCGAGTGCCTGAGGCTGAATGCACCTGCCTGGCAGCTAGAGCACCCCTACAGGCCACATGGAGGGTCGAGCTCTTCTGAGACCCGCCAACCCGTGACTGTTTTCCAGCTTTGTGGAATTTCCCCCTTTCCTCTTGTCCTCAAAGACATTCCCTTCTCTCCCCTCCTTCTGGGATACTTTAGAACAATCTCTTCAAAAAGTTTAGGCTTCATCTAAGAGACAGGGAAGAACAGTCAACCTCAGAAAATTTCTCCATTCCTGCCCAAACCCCTAAGGTAAGGTTTACAAAAGGGCCTGATTAATCTGTTGAAAGCAACAGAAAGGAATAAAACACCCATTAAATACTTAAATTGACAATCCTGCTACACTAATACACCATCTCAAGTGAGAGGAGAATTTTCATTGTTAGTCATTATCTCAAGCTCAGTAGTTTTAAAACATATTAAAAACCATAGCCTGGCTGGCACAGTGGATAAGGCCCCGGCCTGCAAACCCCCAAAGGTTGGTTCAATTCCCAGCCAGGGCAACATGACCAGGTTGCAAACCAGGTCTCCAACCAGGTCCTTACCTGGAGGCAGGTGAAAGGCAACCATACACTGATGTTTCTCTCCCTCTCTGCCCCTCTCCCTCCCCCTCTCTCTGAAAAATAATAAATAAATTTTAAAATACATAGTATTTTAATATTGAAAGGATATTGGAGACTGCCTAGTAAAACTTTACTTAGATTACAAGCTAATTAGCAGCAGAGCTGATACTAGGCCCAAACATTTAGGCTCTGTGTTCTGTATATTTTCTGTTGAATTCTCCAAAAGCAAACCACACAATTCCCAAAAGAAATCCAAATTTCAGGTTAGTTTTTTCAGTACCAGAATGTAAGTAGATCCCAAGAAATTGCTCTTTTTTGATTATCAAAAAAGGCATAGTTCATTGTGATGCTTTTAAGAAGAAAAAACGTCAAGCTGTATTAAAAAAAAAAAAAATAGTGACTCTGAAACTAATACAGTATTTATTCATAATTAGCAAAATAAAATTCAAGATGTTGTCAACTTCAAATGCTTTCCCTAATTTTTTTTTCCAGTGAGATTTGAACAATTAATTTGCCTTTCCTATTTTGCTAAAACATTTTCTGGTCTAAATCAGTAGGTATGTTTTCTTTTCTTATTTTGCAGAGGAGACTTAATCATACACTTGTTTCAAATGAGTTGGAAAGTTGGGAATTTGAATTCAGCCTACCTTTGCTATTGTGCAGCTTGTTCGTATACCTGATGTGACTTGCATATTGTTTGAAACTATGGTTAGGTTTCAGACTGGTGTATGTAGGTAATCCTCTGAGCCTGGCTCCTTGGATCAAATGTCATTGATCCAAGTTCTATTTGGGGGGTATCATATTGCCTATCAATTTTATAATGTAGAATACTTAAGGTAATTATCCATTATTTTCTGCATTATTGAGTTGGGTCAGTTGGAGGCTCAGTACTGCTAAGACATGCTCAAACTGCAAACTAATGATTTACCTGGGCAGTGGTAGAGAAATTAAGATACTTATTATTACTCCATCAGTTAATGCTTACTTTTAGAAGCTTCTAGAAAGATGAGCAGTATTAATTTTGAAATATTCAGGTATTTTTGGAAAGTCAAGGAATTGAATTAAATCCACCTGAGAAGATGGCTCTTGACCCTTACATTGAACTCCGGAAACAGCCTCTTCGTAAGTATGTCACTCCATCGGACTTTGATCAGCTCAAGCAGTTTCTCACCTTTGACAAACAAGTAAGTGACCCAGGTTCCTTAGTAAGTTTACTCCTTGTCAAATGTGGCAGTGTATATTAGCAAGCTGTTCTGGTAGATGTGTGTTTTGAAATATTACATCTATAATATAACCACTTGGATACAGTGCTATTTTTCTGGTTTCATCTAGAGTCAAAGGTATAGGAATGCCTCCGTTTTGTATTAGAGATCCAAAGAAGAGTGTGGAGTTAAGTCTTCTGAGTTCTATCAAACTTTTAAATCTTAAAGCATTCCTGAGCTACATCTGCTTCTCACTTTACATTTCCAACCAGCTACTTCTTTCCCAAATATGAATTGATTTCATACGATCCTTTGGGAAACTTTAAATAAATTATTGGGAAATTCAAAGGTATGGCATGTCTGTAGGGTTCTAATGTTAAAATAGTAATGTCACAGAAATCCCATTGCAGATGCTTCCTTGTTAAATTTCCTATTAATGTAAGGGTACAGAATGTTCTGGGTATTTTCCAGCTCTGTTCCAGCCTTCCTACCCTCCCCCTTGTGTGCTTGGGTAGAGGAGCAGGTTTCCATCTTTGTGCACTGAAGGGAAGGAGAAAACAGAAAGGTCACCCTCATTTCTGCTTTGCTGCTTTTTTTTTTTTTCCCTCTCTCTCTCAGAAATGCAATTCCTTTTAGTTGAGAAAATTTTACCTAGCACTATCATAGTTTTTTAAGGATGTTCTTTGTATCAGTCATATATCTGTTATTATTTTATATTTAAAGATTGTGTTGTTTGGTACTGTTACTAGAAGATATGTGTTGATGGAGCTAAAAGAAGACTCATAAATTAAAATCCTTCCATATAATTATATGTAAACCATTCACATATACCTTTTATTAATACATATAAACCTCTGTGTACAAGATCCTTGCTCTTTTAATTCATTTTCTCTTTCAATGACTAATATTTTAGATCAAAGTGAATTCTTTATCAGCACAAATTTATAAGCCTATTAATACTTTCCAGCTTATGGCATGGGATATGTAATTGCACATGTTTTTGTATGTTTGGTAAATATATCCTTTTTTTTTTTTTTAATTTTATTTCATTATTTTTAGAAAGAGGGGAAGGGAGAGAGGCAGAGAGGTAGAGAGACATCAATGTATGGTTGCATTTCACCTGCCTCCAGCCACAGACCTGGCTGGAGACCTGGTTTGCAACCTGGTTATGTGCCCTGGCTGGGGAATCGAACCTGCGACCTTTGGGTTCGCAAGCCGGCACCTTAACCACTGCGCTACCCCAGGGCTATATCCCTTTTTTTTAACCATCTAAAAATGCTTCATCATCTTTCTAGCTAATCTTTTCATTGTTTTCTAACTATAAATGCAGAAGTAACTAAGTTAAACTCTCCACTTGTAGACTTGTATACAGTTTACTACTTTGGATTTCTTAAAGGTTCTTCGATTCTATGCAATCTGGGATGATTCAGACAGCATGTTTGGTGAATGTCGGAACTACATCATTCATTACTATCTTATGGACGATACAGTAGAAATTCGCGAAGTCCATGAACGGAATGATGGGCGAGACCCCTTCCCACTCCTGATGAACCGCCGGCGTGTGCCCAAGGTTTTGGTGGAGAACACAAGTATGTTAGATTTCAGTTTATCTTCTGATAATTGGGACCCTTTTCTGGATCTCAAAAGAGTTACTTAATCAGGTGACCATTCCCCTTTACACTTAGGAGGCTCTTGCTGTGTTCTTGTAGGGACTCAAAAAAACTCCTTTTCTTAATTTTCTCCTTCACTTGCCCCCTTGGGCCAGGTTTGCCTCTGAAGTGGTCAGGTGGGGATGACTGGTACCCAAATCAGGAAATACACCAAAAGAGCTGTGGGAGGTTCATTAGAGTGTGGAAGAGCAAAGCTTCTGAACCAAAGCAACTTAATATCAGATTTTTAGCGCATTTCCAAAACAAGCTTGTTTTCACTCAAAGATACTGCTTACCATTTCCTTACTGGTTTTCCTGACTTTTCCTTTTGCCTCAACTATGTGGTGAAGGAAGTTTCTGTGTGAGATAATTTAAGATTGGGAAAGGCATGACTGTGACTTACAGAGGTGTGGTCCCATTATGTCAACACTTGTTCTTTCTTTGCTGATGTGAAATAACCCAATGGGTTGGAGAATGAGGATGCAACAAAACTCAAGTGACACCTGCTGACCATCAGTGTTTCTCTGGGATACTTAAGACTTGCTTATTACTGTAAGAATTTTTTCTTACAAAAATGTTATCTTGGTGTAATGCCATGATATCTGTCACGCTTGGATGGCTAATGGAACTCTGTAAAATTTTTATTGATTTTTCCCCACTTTATTGTTATTATTATTATTATTATTATTTTTGGAACTAGGAGATAAAACATTCCAGGTATTGAGCAAGAGGTTTGCCTTGGAGATTACATACAAACTGATATTAGAGTCTATAAACAAAGTGGCAGTCTGAAAGCTAACTTCAACCTACCCACATGTGTTTCTTGGCATGCACAGTGTTTTTTTTTTTTTGTTTGTTTTGTTTTTTAAATTCAGTGTGATTTGGAGGCAAAGATTTGAAGATTTCTACCATTGGGAGAGTGGATAAATAAGATGTGATAAAGGGTATACCTTGCAAGATATGTGTAGTTAGAAGCAATAAAATGCACAAGAAAGCAAATAGATGCATCTTTTTCTTTCTTTAAAATTTTTATTAATCAATTTTAGAGAGAGAGAAACATCAACCGGTTGTTCCATTCATCTACACATTCATTGGTTGGTTCAGGTATGTGCCCTGACTGGGGATCAAATCTACAACCAGGCCAAATGGAGATGATGCTCTAACCCATTGAGCTACCCAGCCAGGGCCAAATGGATGCATCATAAAAACATAATGCTGTGTAGAAAAAAAGAAATATATGTATGGTGCAATAACATTTACATAAAGTAAAATGCACACAAAACAACATACATAATACATATATAATCAAAGAACTGCATATTAGAATGGTTGCATGTGAGATAGAGGAGAATGAGGTTGGGGAAAAGAATAAAAGAGAATAAAAATTGTCATTTTTAATTAGAAGTTAACATTAACAAGTCTCTTTTTTTTTTGAAAAATGGGAATAATTGCAAACACAGCTTGTATTCTCAGCTAGCAACAACTGGATCTGTACCCTAGTTCAACATCCAGCTGCTGCCTACCATATTCTTAATACTTAGCCTCCTGTACAACCCTCTTGCAGTTCTAAAACATTGGGACTAATGGACTAGTTTTGGCCTTTCGTATTAAATGAGCCTGAAATTCCTGCTATCAGGAGCTAATAAAAGTTAGATTTATAGTAGATTAAAAGAAAGAATGGGAATGTAGTCCGTCAGGGTAACATGAAAAAAAAATCATGAAAACTAAGTTCCTTGAAATCTCAAGTTCCATGTTGTCTCTGCCTTATCAATGTGGCCTATGTCTAAAATTTTCAATATGTAATCCTATTCTATAACTTCCCAAATTTTAACATCAGTTATATGGAGAGGCAGTGTGATGACATACATATGGTTCTTTTAAAATAAAAGAAACATACCTTTTTGGGAAAGTTATTATTAGTCATGCAGTAGAGGGACAGAAAGGGCTAAGTTTCCATCAGCTAAATAATTCCTTTAACTAGAACCGTGGTGTTAAGGAGGTGACATTTAACTGACTCTCAGAGACATTTATCCAATGGATGATTTTTGCTAAGTTCAATTAAACAAGAGTTAAATATATGCTATGGGAACTAGTTCATGTGCTAAGTGCTCTGGAGAATAAAATGGAAATGTAACTTCCAGACCTAGAATCCCTGTTCTTAAGTCACTTCTAGTTGACTGGGGAGACAGTCACATAAGCACATAAAGCTGTTAAATAATAACACGAGTGTACCAGATTATCTGACTATATAACTAGATACGTCATGTAGACAGAGTTCAGAAGAGATGTGAGTTAATATGAATAAAGAAGACTCAGTGGCAGAGCTGGGATGGGACCCAGATTTGGAATGGCAAAGAACAAAGGGAAAGAGCAATTTAGAGAGAGTAAGAGCAAAGGTTGGAAAGCAAAAATAAGTATAGTATTTTGGGGGTGTCCCAGAGACAGTGACTAGGCAGAGTTTGTGTTGAAGAGTAACAGGAAGTTATGGGAGTATGTTTCCAAAGTTCTCTGCCAGGGTCTACTTTTAAGTAAAGGTAAATCAAAGTTATATTTTGTATTATTCATGGAGTTAATATATCTAAAAGTTCTAACCCTACACCTTCTAAAAGTTCTGTGTTGAAGCTAATTGCAGGTTACTGGTGTGGTGTGTATAATGCCAGAGGAAGTGTATCAGGCTCAGCAGAAGCCTCTACTGCCCGGCGCTGAGCTCGTCACTAGCTCAGAAAGTCCATTCATTATCCCTTAGACTGGCTTTCATTCTTTGATCTCGCCTTTTCCTGGATAAGTATGTATGTCAAATGGCATCATAATTCACACTCTAAAGATGTGCACCTTAAGGTAGTAAATTATACCTCTAGAAAGTTGTAAAAATATAAATCCATGCCTATGTATATCATAGTCTAACTTAACACATTGTTGACCAGCAATTTTATACAAAAGCTATCCCATGTCACCAGCAATTTTCATCATTAAATATGAAAATAAAATAATCTAAACTTCAATATACTTTATACAAAATGTATTGAAATGAAACTTTGTACATATCATCTATATAACTTGTAATAACTTTTTTCAGTATGCTAAACTATAGCATTCACCTAACTGCAATGGTACACAATAGGTTTTGCAAATATACCTAGTTTCACTGTGCTTTCATTTTGAAGAGCATATTCAACATGTTCTAGTAGGATTCTTCTTTATGGTAGTGATTATTTTTTCTAAAACATGGTCTTTCCATTTTCCTGAAAGCTGAAAGGTGAATCCTTGTAAGGAGCTCTTTTAAAGGTACCAGAAGAAGTGCCAGATTCTGTGCTACATTCATTTGAGTCATTGGTTATCCATTCTCTAGCAATTTCGAGTAGAAATGGGTTGTATCTCATTTCATTTTGTAGTAGAGTAAATTTTGAATGTATTAAATAAAAAGAAAGCTACTTTTTTATACCATTTTAAACTTTTTCATAAGACATTGCTATTTGCCAAATACTGGTCTGCTTGACTGACCCCTTTCATGAATTTGTTGTAATCTAGAATGTACATAGGTTTAACTATGTCAGCCGTAGAATTCCTCTTTCACTTTCCAATGGATTTGATAGAAGCATCGTGAATAGTTGAGATCATACTTACTAGCCTTTTATCTTTCCATGTGAAAAGAAGAATGTGTCCTTTCAGTAAAAATGTTATTTCCCCTCTCCAAAGATTCTTTGATTTTTCTTTTAGTTCTTTTAGCAAGCCATGGTTCTACCTTATAGTGCCAGAGACCATTGTTTTCTTTTCCAATAATCTTTCAGTAGCATATATGCTGTTATTGTAATTATCCTGGTAAATATGATGCCAAGAATAAAGATACAGCTCTAAGACAGAGAATATAGTTTCTTGTAGCTTTTTGCCTTCACCAGAATAGATTTTAAAATTGCAAATGTAACCATTCTCATTTTCACAAGGCATTCTTACTAAAATTTCATATTTTGTTATCTTTGTCAGATTATATATTCTGAAGCTGATACACCCTCCATATGGTATCATTGTTTCACTTAGGGATAACTCCTATTTAGTTCTATACAAAGAATGAAATTTTGGAATAAAGTAATCTAAAAGAGGCCTAATTTTGTAAAGTGTGGCTTTGTTAGATGTATGAATCTAACAAATCTTTGTTAGCTTATGAATCATCACTAAGATGAAAATAAGTAAGCGTTTTCTTGAACCTCATTCTGGTTACAGTTTTAGGAAATAAAGGCACTTCAAGCAAAGGGCCAGTAATCTCTCCAATGTGATTTTTTTGTTTGTCCCATCAATATCAATAAACTGAGAAACTTCTCCATATTACTAGTGATAACTTCCATCCATGGTAAAGTTTTAGCAGATGTTTCATAAAGTTCCATTTAGAGGTAGTATAAATTGGTTTGAGAAGCAATTAAATTTTAAAAATCACTATCAAAAAGTAAACCCATCACTTCACTGATACTCCATGGATCACTAAGTTCAACAGTTTCACCAGAAATATTTGTATAATCCTCCAAATTTGGTGTAATGGCATTTTCTGTCTTCTCTTCTTCAAAATCGCTTTCACTATCAAATTCTATCACATTTCTTTTTGGCTGTTTTGGTGGTCTAATATCAGACTCATAACTAACTTCTGACAGACTATCATCTTCCACATTACTGCTATGTACTTCGAAGTCACTTGGACAATCAGAAAAAGTGTCTGTATATAATTCACTGAAAAATTCTTCACCATTGTGAAGTGCCATATTTGAAATTTTTACAATATTATAATTGTAATAAAACCTGGAATATCTAGAAAAATAACTTTTATAATAAAATAAACACAATCAAACTTGATTTAGAAAACTTTTACAAAATCCGATATGACTCTCAGTTTTAAAAATTGTACGTATAAGCTAATGTATGTATAAGCTAATGCAAGAGCAAACACAAGTCAACTTGTTATATTGGTCAACAACATTTCAGCTTAAAAACATAAGTTTTTTTGTGACTGGTCAACAATGTGTTAAGAACACCCAATTCAACCATACATTGATGTCTCTCTCCCTTCCCCTCTTTCTAAAAATAATGAAATAAAATCTTTAAAAAAAAAAGAACACCCAATTCAAAAAGATGGTCAAAGCAGCCCCTAAAAACAAAGTGACCCATACGGAATGGCAGTTATAATGATAGTTGACTTCTTATTAGCAACAGTAGTCGCCCATAAGACAGTCTAATTATACCCTTAAACTGTGAGAGAAAAAATAGAATTTGAAATCTGGAGAAATTGTCTTTCAAGAAGTTGAAATGCATTTCCAGGCAAACAAAACAGATTTTACTAACAATAGGAAAATTCTCAAGTGCTCTGCAGGTAGAAAGAAAATGACTCCAGAAGTAAGATCTAAGATATAAGAAGTGAACAATAAATAAAATGGCAAAGTATGATAAATCTAAATGAACGTAGAATGCATAAACTGAAGTAATAATGTAGAATGGAGGTTAAAAATATCAAGGTAGAATTAAACTATATTATAATAATGGCATAGGAGGGGTGTGATAACACTTAAAAACATTTTAAATTAAATTTATTGGGGTAACATTGGTTAGTAACAATATATAAGATTCAGATATGCAGTTCTATAATAGTACATGTTATGTATATTGAGTGCTCACCACCCAAAACTCTAGTACTCTAGTGTCCTTCCATCACCATATATTTGACCTCCTCAATTCTCTTCACCCTCCCCAGCCCACTTCCATACACTGTTATCTGTATCTATGAGTTTGTTTGTAAAAAGAAACACACACGCACACACACAAACCATTTTGAAACAGTTATTTTAAGAACATACTTAAGATACAGGGACATACAAGGGTCAAAACAAATGCACAAGCAAATGGCAAAAGAAAATGATAAGACTATATTAGTCTAATACAAATAGACATTAGGACAAAAGCCATTGCTAGAAATAAAGAGGATCATTACATATTGTGAGAGTTGTATTTACTAGGAAAATGTAATAATCCTAAACCTATATGTAGTTAATAACATGGCTTCAAAACATACAAAGCACAAGTTTATAGACCTATCATGCAGAGAATGAACAAATCCATCAAAATAGTGGGAGTCATTAAAACATTTCTATTAATAACTGTTAGATCAAAAAGATAAGCATATTTGTGAACAATATAATTATCAATATTCATTTCATGAATATGTAAATGCATTAACACCTGGAGAATTTCCATTTTTTAAGTACAAATAGAACACATAACTAATCATTCTTAACAAATTTTAAAGACTGGGCACGTTATATAATTTTTTCCAATTTCAAAATAAGTCAACATTCAATTTTGGAAATATAGTAAACAAGCATTATTTGGAAATGGAAAATCACATTTCTGAATAATCCACGAGTAAAATAATGCTCAGAAAATAGTTAGAACTAAAGACAGAAAAAATTCCCTCCAATCTTTTAGATACATCAAAAGTAGTATTTGGAGGAAGATTCATAGCCTTAAATGCTGATTTAAGGAAAAACAAAGACTGAAAAAATAAGATAGCCAATCTTTTAAAAAAGTTAGGATAGGAATGACAGAATGAATCAAAAGAAATTAAAATGAAAGAAATAATGAAATAAGAGCCTGAAAATAATGAAATTGAAAACAAAAGAACATATTTGTCAAGTCAAAATTGTTTATTTGAAAGGACTCATAAAATGACAAACCACTGACGAAATTTAGCAGGGGAGAAAAAAAAGGCACAGCACATATACACAATATTAAAAATAAAAAGGAGGCAATAGGATGTAAACAAAAAATAAGGGAATAATAATACAACCTTATGCCAATATGTTTGAAAACTTATGTGAAATGAGCAGATTTTTTTCTTAAAAATTAAGTTGTTCAAGAAGAAATAAAAATCAAATGTCTTTAACAGTAGACAAATAGAATCAATTAAAATTTTCCTATAAGTAAAACACTAGGTCCAGATAATTTTCCGTTTTGCCAAATATTTCAAGAACATAATCATTTCAAGCTTAATATAAACTCTTCAATAGCTAAGAAAAAAAAAAAACTTAATTCATTCATTTAAAAAAAACAATTCCCCTGGCTGGTAGCACAGTGGATAAGGCGCCGGCCTGCGAACCCAAAGGTCGCAGGTTCGATTCCCCAGCCGGGCACATAACAAGGTTGCAAACCAGGTCTCCAGTCAGGTCTATGGCTGGAGGCAGGTGAAACACAACCATACATTGATGTCTCTCTCCCTCTCTGCCTCGCTCCCTTCCCCTCTTTCTAAAATTAATGAAATAAAAAAATCTTTAAATAAACAAATAAATAAATAAATTAAATAAAAAAAACAATAAAGCCCTGACTGGTGGCTCAGTGGATAAGGCGCTGGCCTGTGAACTCAAAGGTCGCTGGTTCGATTCCCAGCCAGGGCAACATAATCAGGTTACAAGCCAGGTCTCCAGCCAGATCCATAGCTGGAGGCAGGTGAAAGGCAACCATATGTTGATGTCTCTTTCCCTCTCTACCTCTCCCCCTACCCCTCTCTGAAAATAATAAATAAAATCTTTAAAATATAAATAATAAATAAACTTTAAAAAAACAAAAAAAAATTAAGAACAATAAAAATAAAGACACCATGAGAAAAAGAACTAGTCTTTCACTCGTGAACATATATGCAAAAAAACTAAACATAATATCAGTAAGTGAAATCCGGCATTATATGAAAAAGATCATCGATGAGGAAACAAAGACAAATGGCTAGACAACACACACACACCATTGCCTATCACTTCCCGGAGTAACTCAAAGGAACCTGGTAGGGTTAGGCACTAGATACTGAGAGGAGGAGCTTTTAAGATGCACAGTTGAGAAAATATCAGCCCTTCTTTTAGCGTGATGAAGTGCTGGAGCGCACACCTTTCTGTTTGCTATAACTAAACCTTAGCCTCCTTCCCTACTTTCCCATCTTGGCAATTAACAGGAGAATACCAGCCTACTTCTTTCTCATGCCCCCTGAGATCAGAGTTCTGGTGGTTAAAGCTATACAATGTGGCACATTACCAGAATTAACTATGTTAGGGTTTCCATGGAGGCCAGGCTTCAGGAGACTCAGTCTTAAACAAGTCAATTCTTTGTTCTCATAAAACAGTGTGATAAAATTGGATTTATTCCAAAAATGTAAGTTTCATTCTGCATTTGAGAATTGTGTTGATTCCCCAGATATGCAAAGTACTGTAATAATCATACTGACTGTCCTTGCTTCCTGGCATAGGACTAGGTCAGACTGCCCTAATAGCATTGATCACAATCGAAATGGAACCATTGTTTGCATAATTATTACTATCTGTCATCCCAAACAATGTTTTCTTCATCAAGGCAGGAAGGTTATTGATATTGTTAATTGTTATAATCTCAGTATTTAGTAGCATACCTAGTATGAGATATATGTGGTCAGTAATAGTTTTTTGGATGAAGGAAAAAGTGGGTGGGAGGTTGAACTAAATGACTTGGATTCCTCCTCTATGTCATACTCTATAGTAAAGACATTTATTCTTTCCTCCAGGAATAATTTCTTCTGAACATTAGTTATGCTAAGACTAGTGAGCTGTAGTGATGATTAGAGCTGAATATGGGAGAGAGACTTTACAAAACCATCTGGAATATTACTTATGTGTCCTGTCAACAGATGGAAATACACAACATTATGTTCCAGGAATGTAGAGGAGGCCCTGACCCTTGACCACACTCCCTCCAGGTTCTCAAGAATGCCCTGATGTTCTGTGTCCCATCCTCATTCCTTCTCCTCTCCTCCCTCTTTGCTATTTTGTGTTAGAGAACTTCCCTCAGTGTGTATTGGAAATCTCTGATCAAGAGGTGTTGGAATGGTACACTGCCAAAGACTTCATCGTTGGGAAACCACTCACCATCCTGGGAAGAACGTTCTTCATTTACGATTGTGATCCATTTACTCGGCAGTATTACAAAGAAAAGTTTGGAATCTCCGATTTACCACATATTGATGTGAGCAAGAAGGAGGCACCTCCTATAAAACAGGTAATGAAACACTAGTTCTGGGTTTAGTGAGATAATTCATCTTTTGATATAAAAGTTTAAGAAAAAGGAGAGGAAAACTCATGTGAATACCCAGTTTTAAAAAATGGGCAAAGCATCTGAAATAGAGCAGTTCACAAAAGAAGAAATACAAATAGCTAATGAACACATGAAAAGACCTTCAACTTAATAAAGAAATAGAATGAAATAATGAGCTTTGGGATTTGTTTGATTGTACAAGACGCATGATGTTTGCCCTGGTGTGAGGAAATGGGCATGTTCATATACTGTTAATAGGAAAGCCAATAAGAGAAGCCTTCCTGAAGGGCTGTTTGTCATCATTTAAATTTTTCAAAATAAAATATTACATATTTCTTGACCCAGAAAACCTGGTTTGAGTAGTATAAAAAGATATGTATAATGATTGTATTATAGCATTATTTTTAGTAAAGTATGAGATTGGCATAATAAATTAGCATGTCCATCCATTTAGAAGACTGTAAGACTAGTAAAAAAAAAAAAAGACAGAAAGTACAGCTATGCATAGTAACATGAAAAAGCGCATAACATTTTAAAGTGAATGTGTATACGTGATATAGTATAATTTTTGTAAATTACTTTTCAGAGTATCTGCTTATATATACTGAGGAAAATAACAGGATGGATAACCACCTGTATCGTTAATAGTGGTTAATTTTAAATGCGGGGGGAAGTAGAAGAGGAAAGGAGACCTTTGTTTCATAATCTGTGTAGTTTTAATTTCTCTTTTAATACAAAGCCTTGTATTTTATAACATTTTTCATTTTAGTTTTTTCAAAAGACATCTTTTAAAATTTCAGACCCCTAGGGCATTTCATCATTTCTTGCCTCTTTATCAAACCCTTTGACTTAAAAGCTAGGTGACAGCAAAGCGAAAACCAATCAGTTGAAGATGACTATCTTTCTTTACAACATAGCTTTCCTTAGAATTACACTGAACTGGAAAATTCAGTTCTGAGTACCACCAAAGTCCACTCTGATCTTGAGAGTAAGTTCATGGTGCTTTTCATGCACTGAAGTAATGAACTGATAAACTCGAGCCTTAAGAGTGGTTCAGCCACATATTTTAGAGTTTCAGAAGAAAGTTTCATGTTTAAAAAATTACACATTATACAACAAATTCAGGAAATATCTGAAATATTAAGATATCTCAGTACCATGAACTGTTTTTCTACGTCTTTGTGCTAGGAGCAACTCATATATAAACTCTTCGTCTGTTGCCCATAAATAAGGTAGGGTATTAATACCTCTGGCTCATCTCCATGTTGCCACTGTGTGTATAAAATAATGTCACTGGGCTCTTTCTTTTCAAAAGAGAAACATGAATAGAAGGGTGGAGTGATTCAATTGCTCCAGCCTATCCACTGTCTGTACCACACGCACTTAGCTTCTGTTATACTGAATTCTGTGTTGTTCTGCAGGTGCTGCATCCTGTTTTATTCCCTTTGATTTTTACTGCTCTTCCATGTGCTTAAACCACTTTTCCATTTTTTAATATGGCCCCCTTTTTTAAACTCTTTAAGACTCACTTGTAGGCTTTCTGTCTTCCAAGAGGGCTTCTCTGAAGCTCCAGGCAGGTTGACTTCCCCTGCTGTGTTTCCACAGTACTTGCTTCTCTCCACTGGCACTTATCTATTACACTGAAATATCTGTTCACAAATCTTCTCAACTAGACTGTACATTCCTCAAGGGCAGGAACTAGATTCTATCTACGGTTGAGCTCCTAGCACCTAACACAGTGCCTAGCAAACAGGAGGTGTGTATATAGTCTCTTGAACTAGGCTGAAGAATACCTGTGAAGTACGTGCAGTCAGACCTCTGCACTTGCAGCTTCAGATGGCGTCAAACCTGGTACTTGTCACATTTTGATGAGAAAAAAATGTCTCAGCACTTGGTGCTTTCCTGGGACTTGTAGCTCTTGCTAGAACTTGTGTGATTCACAGCACCACCCTGCAAGGGACAATGCTTCTTCGCTTGGTACTCCTCAGTTCGGCACTGGTCATGAGTCCAGGAATGAATTAATGACAAGTACCAAGGTACCACTGTATTTGCTTCCCCAAAGGCAAGTGATATTTTAGGCAAGCCTTTTAGAACCAAAGTTCCATTAAAAACAATTACAAAGAATTTGGAGTTTGATTTGCTATGTGTTCCCAGGGGGCAGTAAAACCTGGGAGCAAGTGTGGGTGGTAATAATACAGTTATGTCCTGCATCATGATGTTTGGAATGGCAATGGACCACATGTACAATGGTAGTCCTGTAAGACTATAGTGGGGGTGAAAAAATAGTGATGTTATACTCGTGTTTGTAGTATTGCTGGTGTAAATGAACCTGTGCTGCTAGTCATGTAAAAGTTTTGCAGTTACAGCCCTGGCTGGTGGCACAGTAGATAAGGCGCCGGTCTGTGAACCCAAAGGTCACTAGTTCGATTCCCAGCCAGGGCACATGACCAGGTTGCAAGCCAGGTCTCCAGCCAGGTCGGTAGCTGGAGACAGGCGAAAGGCAACCATTCATTTATGTTCATCTCCCTCTCTGCCTCTCTCCCTTCCTCTTTCTCTCCAAATAATAAATAAAATCTTTTAAAAAAGTATTTCAGTTACATAATACTTGATGATGATAATAAATGACTGTGTTACTATTTATGTATTCACAATACTATACTTTTTTAAGTATATTTTATTGATTATGCTGTTACAGGTGTCTCAATTTCTTTTCCCTTTGCCCTCCTCCGCTCAGTAGCCCCCCTCCCTCCAGCAATCCCAGCCCCCTTAGTTCATATCTGTTGGTCATGCATATAAGTTTTTTTGCTTCACCATTTCCTGTATTGTTCTTAATATCCCCCTGTCTATTTTGTACCTACCAATTATGCACCATTTCCCCATTTCTGCCCCTTCCCCCTCCCAGCTGCTAACCCTCCAAATGACCTCCATACCTAAGATTCTGTTCTTATTCTGGTTGTTTGCTTAGTTTGTTTTTGTTTTTATTTTTCAGATTCTGTTGTTGATAGTTGTGAGTTGTCATTTTATAGTTTTGCTCTTTTTTTTCTTAAATAGGTTCCTTTAACATTTCATGTAATTATGGTGCTTAGTGATGATGAACTCCTTTTTGCTTTATCTTGTCTGGGAAGTCCTTTAGCTGCTCTTCAATTCTAAATGATAATTTTGCTGGATAGTGTAATCTCCGTTGCCTAATTTTCCCACTGGAACCTTGATCTGCTCCCTCTTTCGAGCCATACTTCTCTGTCTCTTCAACATGATAACCTCCTGTGTTTGCCTATGTGTCTTAGGTAGAGCGGTCACACCTGTTACGTTGTAAAGGGTGGAGCCTTAGGTATTCACCAGTGCTGGGAGACCCACTTCTCAGTGTTGCGGAGCTGTATGTGGGGGAGGGGTTGAGAGGGAACAATGCTGTCCTGGGTGTGGTTCCCAGAGTGGATTGGTTTGCAGACCTTCTAGGACTGTATGAGTCCTCTAAACAGGTAGACTCTGCTGAGAGAACAGCAGTTTCTTCTGCTGCCCAAACCCCCATTGGTTTTCACAGTCAGAAGCAATGAGGCTTAGTTTTCCCAGCGCTGGAACTGTGAGCTGAGCGGTATGGTCTGGGGCTGGGAGCGCTCCCCAGGTGTCCCTCCCAACTTTAATAATGTGTGACTCCTTTATGCTGGCCAGCCACAGCCACTGCCTTGCCGCTGCTGGCACACAGCATCCTCTCCACCCCTCCTACTAGTATGGATAAGTGTTAACTTCTTTATATCTTTGTTGGACTTCCCATGCAGTTCCGTTTTCTGCTAGTTCTGGTTGTTTTTAGTTTTGAGGTAGTTGTATTCCTTCTTAGTTGTGGAGGGAGACTCAGTATTTCTACCTACCAACAATACTATACTTTTGATTGTTCTTTTAAAGTATGCTCATTCTACTGATTAAAAAAAAAGTTTGTTGTAAAGCGGTGTTAGGTCAGCAACAGCCTCATACATTTAGCATTCACCACATCTCTTGACTTCATCATTTTCTCTTGCGATTAATTTAATGTTGTATTGTTTTGTTCATCATGGCCTCTAAGCATACAAACCCATTGCTAATGTGCTGGTAAGAAGCCACATCAAGTGACTGATCTGGAAATGAAGTTAAAAATGACTAAGGACTACGAAGGTAGAAAGTTAGTGTTGGTTACAGCTTTCCAGTCTGGTGCATCCCATTCTATCATAGCTACAATCTTGAAGAACAAAAACATAGCAGTGAAACTAACAATAATTTGAGAAGGGTCTATATCAGACATGGAGAAACTACTAATGACCTGGATTGACAACCAGACACAGAAGTGTTTCCCCTCAGCACCATGTGGATCGTAGCCAAAGCCAAAGTTTTGTTTGTGATGTTGAAAGAAAAAGCTGGCTCCAACTATGATGTGAATTTACTGCTAACTCTAGGTGGCTTAAGCCATTCAATATAAGTATTGTTATTTATCATATAATGTGAAAGTGAGTGTTGGATCTGGGAGTGCTGATGCAAAGGCAATGAAAGAATTTTTGGAAACTCTAGATAAGCTGATTGTGGAACAAAATTACCTGCCAGAACAAATATCCAATATGATGAAACTTTTCTCTTCTGGAAGCAGATGCTTGAAAGAACTTTGATCTGTTAGGAAGCTAAGTCATGGCCAGGTTTCAAGGTTTTCAGTGACAGAATAACAGTCTTGCTTGTGGGCAACATTGCAGCTACAAATTGAAACCCTTTCTGTCCTGGCACAGCGAGAACCTGGGTCCTTCAAGCCTAGTGATAAGCGCACATGCCAGTGTCCTATAGGGGCAGCAGGAAGTCATGGATGAGCCAGACCCCCTTCCAGGATGCTCTCGTGAATTACAATGGATATGCCAGCCAAATGGAGAAGTACTGTTTGGAGAATAACATGGATTTTGCTTGTTGGTAGTGCGCCTGGATATCCTCCTTTTATTGGCAACCTTCATTGGTGTATCTCTCTCTAAAACTCTCTTTTTGATGCAACCAGTGGATCAACGAGTCATAGCAGTTGTTAAGGCCTACTGCCTGAAGGGGACTTTTGACCAGGCTATTGCAGCAATGGAGGAGACACAGAGAAGACACTGATGCAGTTTTGGAAGGATTACAGCATCCATGACTACATCATATACTTCTTGAGTCACCAAGAAGTATATCAATGGCATCTGGAAGAAGATACTCAAGAGAGTCATCCATGATTTCAAAGGATTGATTTATCAAGAATGGGGAGGTTACAAAAACCAACAAGGCTGTGGTGTGGATGAGGATGACATTGAGGAGCTCCTAGACTTGGTTCCTGAAGGATTAATTAACGAAGAGCTGTTAGAACTAAAAGTAGAATGCATAGGTGAAGAAGAGACAAGAGAAAAGGAAACCATAGGAGAAGAAAAAGAACCCCCAGGAAAAATCACAGCAAAAAGTTTAGCAAAAGTTTCGCAGACCTCAGTAGCTTCTTTAAAAGTTTGAAAACATGGACCACAACACTGACAGGTTTTCATTAATTGAGAGGAAGATTCATGGTGCATTACCTGCTTCTAAGTATTTTTATGGCATAAAAAAGAAACAAACCAAGCAAATTGGCATGGACATACTTCTGAAAAGAGTGACACCTCCTCAAGAAGAGCCCTCAGGCAGGTCCTTCAGGAGGTATTCCAGAAGAAGCACTGTCATCATAGGAGATGACAGCTCCATGTGTGTGATGGGTCTTGAAGACCTTCCAGTGGGACAAGATGTGGAGGTGGAAGACAATGATATGGAGACCCAGACCCTGTGGAGACCTAGGTGAATGTGTATGGTGTGTCTTAGTTTTTAACAAAGAAAATTTTGAGTTTTGATGAAATTTAAAAACAGAAAAAGCTTGTAATAATAAGGATATAAAGAAAAATATTTTGCCCTGGCTGGTGGCACAGTGGATAAGACACCGGCTTGCAAACCCAAAGGTTGCTGGTTCGATTCCCAGCCAGGTCAATATAACCAAGTTGCAAGCCAGGTCTCCAGCCAGGTCTGTAGCTGGAGGCAGGTGAAAGGCAACCTTTCACCTTGATGGCTCTCTCCCTCTCTGCCTCTATCCCTTCCCCTCTCTCTAAAAATAATAAATAAAAGTATTTTTTTAATTTAAAAAAAAAGAAAAATATTTTTACATAGCTAAACAATGTGTTTGTATTTTAAGCTGTTATTACAAAACAGTTGAAAAGTTTTTAAATTCAAAAGTTTAAAAGTAAAAAAGTTACAGTAGGCTAAGATTAATTTATCATTGAAGAAAAATATTTTCTTAAAAATTTAGTGTAGCCTAAGGGTGAAGTGTGTATAGCCTTCGGAAATATGTGATGGTACCCTGGCCTCACCCAGAGCCATTCCCAGCCCCACAGTCTCCATTCTGGGGACGTACCCTACACAGGTGTACCACTTTTATCTCTATGCAGTATTTTTCCTGTGCCTTGTCTATGTTTAGAAATGTTCAAGTATACAAATACCATCATGTTACAATTATTCAGTATTCAGTACAGTAACATGCTGTACATGTAGCCCAGCCGTGTTGGTGGTTCTACCACCTAGGTGTGTGTGAGTGTGCTCTATGATGCTCACATGGCGCTGAAATCGGCTAAAGACGCATTTCTCAGAACGTGGTTCTGTCATTAAATGATATATGAGTGTTCCTTTTGCTATCAGGTTTTTTTTTTCTTCACTAGAATTCCTTACCAATGAATATGCTCATTAAGAATTATAATAAAAGCCTTGCTTCATCCTTAAATTTTTTGGCAGCATTTGATATAGCATACAAGAAAAGAGTGCTATGGGAACAGATCTAGATTCGATCAAACAAAGTGTTCCACCACTTTAATTTATAGATTAGTATAGTGTAAGATAGCAATCCAAGGAACTTGTCCAAGGTATATTGTAGAGTGCAACGTGATTCTATTAAATCTTGAGGAGTTTTACCTAACCAGGAGGTAGGAGGGAGAGGGATTGCAATGGTGGTACAACTTTTAGTGAATGGCTTTGACCTGTCTTTGAGCTGATAAAAGCTTTTCAGTCCTAGAATACTTCTCCCTATCCATTCTCATTACCATAATCTTTTTTTTTTTTTCCTTTCAACCTGTCTTCCAAAGAAAGAAAAGGAGGAGAGGCTTGGATAGAGAGTAGAGAGAAGTAAACGCTGTAGATTTTGGTTTATTTGTTTGTTTGTTTTACCCTATCTCAGCCAATCTGTGTAATGAAACTAATTCTACCTCCATACATATGGCATGTTAATTGTTCGGTCAGTTGTTCTTTTTTTTTTTTCAGCAGATAATAATATTACGTATAAATTCTCTCTGACTACATAAAAGTCTATGTTGGATATGAGTAAGAGAACTCCACTTACCAAACAGCAAATAGTTTAGCTCTTGTTAGTCTTTATAGTTCAGTCGCTTAAACCTTGAACAATGTAGTTGTGAAGCAGGGATGGGATGCGATACCAGGATAGAGGGGTAAAGCTAGGGCCAAGCAACCATCAGGGACAGAAATGGATATGAGGTGGGTGTATTCAGTTTGAGAATTACAACACTTACAGGTCAGGCTGATCTGATAGATTAGAAATAAGTAAACATGGACCCAATGGCCAGAGGTATTCAGGCTCAGGTTGGCTCCACATGGAGACGTGCTGGTAGGGAAGAGGAAGACACCCTGAGTGGGATAGCTAATCTGCTATGATGTAGCTGGCCCCTAAAAGCAGCATGGGAGGGATTGTGGGAGGGACTCTCACACTCAGTGCACGTGTACTTGCTTTGTTAAGAGCTCTGGCTTGTGTGGCTCAGTGGACGGAGCTCCAGCCTGTGAACCAAAAGGTCGCCAGTTTGATTCCCAGTCAGGCACATTCCTCGGTTGTGGGCCAGTCCCCAGTTGGGGGTACAGGAGAGACAGCTACACATTGATGTACCTCTCCCTCCCTTTCTCTAAAAATAAATTTTTTTTTTTTTTTTTTTTTTTTTAAGAAATGAAGGAAAGGAAAGGGGGAAGGGAAGGGAAGGGAAACCTGGGCAGAAACTCTGATGGATTGGTCATAGGAGCAGGAGTCAGAGGCTTTCAGCTACCTCCCTATTTCAAAACCTCTTAACCTCCACCCCATGCCCCAACCAGGCTGCTGTCCTTGTGTGTTGATGTGGGTGCATTCCTGCCTAGCCTCCAGAGTAATGCAAAGCTCCTTAGTATTCAGTGCCTCACCCAAGCGCCTCTGTCCATGGCAGTTTGTATATTCATTGAGCGGTGGTGTTGCCCTTGGAGCAGGTTAGGTTGCTGCCCATCCACTGGATCCACCAGTCACAATCTAGCCATGATGATCACATTGCTGCAGCCCTGGAAAGTGGGTGCGGAGTCAGCGTCCCAATCACTGGTTGAAGGGGTATCCTGTTACAGATGGGCCAGGAATCATATGGACTACTTTGTTAAAGTGCCTGAATGTAATTTATAAAAAGATTTGGGAAAGGTATCCACAAGTGAAAAGCCCGGTACAAGCTGAATTTGCTAAGAAAGCATAGCAGAAAGGAGTCAAACAGAAAGAACTCTGCTGCATTGTAGCTAGCATTGATGAGAGAGGGAACTGGCCTCTTAACTACTTAGGTTTTGCCCTGTCTGGTGTGGTTCAGTGAATAGGTGCTGGCCTGCAAACCCAAAGGTCGATGGTTCAATTCCCCAGTCAAGGAGCATAACCGGGTTGCAAGCCAGGTCTCCAGCCAGGTCCTTAGCTGGAGGCAGGTGAAAGGCAACCATACATGGATGCTTCTCTCCCTTCCTTCCTCCCTCCCTGCCCTTCCCTCTGAAAATGATGAATAAAAAACTTTATAAATAAATAAATAACTTAGGTTTTGTGACAAACTAATCCTAGTGCCTTAGAGTGATGGTTTCAGCTCTTCATGGAACCTGGATGAGAAATGTAAGCTCCTCCTATCTTTTTGTACTACTCACCAAATAATGTTTGCATCTGAAATTTGTCAAGTTTGCTCCTTCACTAGGAAAGGAGAGTTCTATGTGAACAAGGAATCAGAACTCTTGGTAAGGATGGCTGTCATCCCTCTTCTGTGAGGCAAAAATCAAGAAATAAAAATATTAGAGCTCTGGCTGGTGTGGCTCAGTGGATTGACCACCGGCCTGCAAACCAAAGGTCGCTGGTTCAATTCCCAGTCAGGGCACATGCCTGTATGACTAGCCAGGTCCCGAGCTGGGAATGTGCAAGAGGCAACCACACACTGGTGTTTCTCTCCCTCTTTTCCCCTCTCTCTAAAAATACATAAATAAAGTCTTTAAAAATATATTAGAAATATGGAAGTAAATAGGAAAAATGAACCAAGTCATGCTAGGATGATCCCAAGGGCCAGGATTGGACCTGGGAGTAGGGCCAAGTCCTGCTTCAGCAGAAAGGTCCGTGGACCTCAGCAACAGCTTCACTGTGGCTCTGAGAGTTACTTTGTTGTATCATCAGTCACTTCTACAAGGAATGATTATGGTATAAAATCTATAAACAAAGAGAAATGGAATATACTGTGTGTTACTTTTTATGACTACATTTCTAAATATTGGAATTTCTTTTAAATGTTTTCTAGATTTTTTTTTCAAAGAAACTGAAGTTACTTTGTAACTTTTAATACAAATAGCATCTTCTTTATTTCTTGTTTCCTGTATTTCTTCAGGAATTACCTCCATATAATGGTTTTGGACTAGTTGAAGACTCCGCTCAGAATTGCTTTGCTCTCATTCCAAAACCTCCCAAAAAAGATGTTATTAAAATGCTGGTGAATGATAACAAGGTGCTTCGTTATTTGGCTTCACTGGTGAGGATAATTTTTATATAGTAAGATTCTGTTCTGTCGCAGTACCACACCTTCAGGCAGGCTGATGGTATTAATTAAGTATGTACCCCTGAACCGAGTCCTAGCTCAAGTTCAATCTCCCACAAAAATCTTTCTTAGATCATTAATCCTCTCCTCTGCTCCTCAAATATTGATAGAACATTTTTGCCTTGTTTATTAAGTAGTTTTGAAACCCTGGCTTATATTTAATTTATGTATGTATTGTGTGCCTTTCCAGCCTACTGTGATTTCCTTGAGAGTGGGGACTTACATCTTACTAATGTTTAACATTACCTGTCCTGTCTAGCTTGATGTATTTTATACTCATTAAATATAATAAATGAAATTATTTACTGGCATCAATTGAATTGATGTTGCCCATAATAGGTCATATGGCTAGTGGTTGAGATAGAGATCTGGAAACATAATATTCAGAATTTTAATTACCTGAGGCAGCTTATAGATAGAAGTTCAAAAGATGATGCCTTTAAAAAAAATTTTTTAATGTAGAAAAAGGAATAGAAACATTTTATTTAGAATTAAATTTAACAGTAGAAATTGAAATAAGTTACTTGTGAATTTGGGAGTGGGAAGGGGTGGGTCAGATGATTTTTCAAACTACAAACAGATTTTGGAGAAACTGGGTTTAGTTCCAGGTCACTGCAATAAAGCAAGCATTGCAACAAAGTGGGTTACAATCATTTTGCTAGTGGAGGGTGTTGCTTTCAAGCTGTGAAACACGCCACCTGTAAAGTGCAATGAAGCAAAGCACAGTAGAATGAGGTGTGCCCGTATGTAGTATGTGTATGTGAAAAAGTGAAAATTAAATGAAAACAGTTGGCTAACATATTTTAGAAAAATATTGAACAAAACTTTAAATAAAAAGGGAGCTCTATACCAACTAATACACTCTATACCACAAAAATTATGGTTAATGAAGGTTCTACATTATGACTAAGTTCTTTGAGTTACTGTTAAAATTAATAGGCTTGTAGAAATTTGGTATAGTAACTATAAACGCCTTGATGGCAGGCAGTATGTCTTCCTAAGACTTTGTAGGTTTTCAATAAATGTTGTCTGAATGGATAACTGAATTTATTTACACATACATTATCCACAAGTTCAACAATATAATGTTGTACCCATTTTATCTGTTAAAATAAGAATCAGAGAGAGAGAAAGAATGAAAATTTCCTCAGATGAGGATAAAAAAATTCTGCAGACAGCACACTCGGTAATGAAATGCTGAGATTTAATTCTTTGAAATTAGGAACAAGGCAAGACTACTCTTATCACCTTCTATTCAACATAGTACAAGAGATCCTAGCAATAAAACTATAAGGAAAATAAAGGGTATAAGGATTGAAAAGGAAGAATTAGAACTGTCACCATCTAGATGAATGATATATAGAAAATGAAAAAGAATCAACATTTTCTGTTTGTAGAATCAAATAAATATAGCAACCAACAAAAATAGTTAGAAAAATGCTATTTTCCATAGCATCAAAAGCAATAAATTCCTAGCGCTAAATCAAACAAAAGACATATACTTCCTAACACATTATTGAGAGAAAATTTTAAAAGACTTAAATAAGTGAAGGGCTATACCATGTTAACTGGTTAGAAAATTCAATATTATTTTTAACCAAATTCACTTATGATTTCAAAGGAATTACAATCAAAATCCCAAAGGGTTTTTATATTTGCAGATTGACAAACTGCTTCTCTTGTTTATGTGGTGATGAAAGCACTTCCAAGAATAGCTAAGACGTTGTTGAAGAACAAGATTGATGGATTTGCTTAACAAAATATCACAATATATTATTAAAAAGTCATATACTTAAGACAATAGAGTATTTCTGCAAAGATAGATTATTAAGCCAACAGAATAGACTAGATAGCCCAGGGTGGGGAGGGGGACAGAGGGGAGCAAAAAGGGGATGGATGTAATACAACAACAATAAAATTAAAAAATAAAAAATTAATTAATTAATTAAAAAAAAAAAGCCCAGAAAGAGACCCATACATGTTTAACATACATGACAAATATGGCTCTGCTGAGGGATTGGGAAAGGAAGATTTTCAATAAATTATATCAGAACAATTAGATATCCATATAGGAAAAAAAGAAGAAAATATAGAAATCAATTCTGGATGAATTGAAGATTTAAATGCAAAATGCAAAATAATAAAATTTCTTAATAATAATAATTTTAACCTTATAGTAGGGAAAGATTTCTTTAGCGGTACACAAAAGGCAGTAACTTTTCTAAAAACTGATAAATTGGACTACATGAAAATGGAGAGTTTCTCAAAAAACACCAATAAGAGGGTAAAAAAAGGAAAGGATAGAGTGGAAGAAGATGTTACTACAGGAACCAACTAACAACTCATATCCAGACTATCTTAAGAGCATTAAAATCATTTTTTTTAAGCATATCTTTTTAAGTATTTTTTTATTTATTATTATTAGAGAAAGGGGAAAGGATAGAGGCGGAGAGGGAGAGAGACATCAATGTATGGTTGCCTTTCACCTGCCTCCAGCTACACACCTGACTAGAGACCTGGCTTGCAACCTGGCTATATTCCCTGACTGGAATGGAACCAGAGGCCTTTGGGTTCGTAGGCCAGAGTCTTATCCGCTGTGCCATCAGCCAGGGCTAAAATCATTTTTAAAAATAAGCTAGAAACTTAAAACAGGCATTTTTGCCAAAGAGGATATCCAGAGGGCAAATAAGCGCATGAAAAGGTACTCAGCCTTTTTAGTGATCAGAGAAGTATAAATTATAACCACAATGAATTGCCTCTTCTTATCTACCAAGATGATTAATATGTTGGTGAGAATATGAAACAATGGGACGATCTTATACTGTTAGTGACCCACTTACTTAGGAAAATAGTTTGGTAAAATCAACTGTACCAGGTTCTGCTCAAATAGTACATATATGTGCACTAAGAGATAAGGTTCATAACAGGATAGTCCATGATAGCCAAAATAAACTATATAGGCATCTAGGTTTGTTATTGGCATATTTATACAATGATTTGAATTCTTTTCAGCAATGAAAATGAAACGAACTACTGCTATACATAACAAGGATAAGCCACATAAACATAATTTTGTATGTAAGAACTCAGATACAAAAGAATACATACATATTATGTAATTTCATTTATATGAAGATTTTAAAAACCAGGCAAAACAAAACTGTTTATGGATGCCTGCTTTGTAGTAAAACTGAAGAAACCCATAAAACTCAAGATAGTGGCTTTTTTGGTTGGGGTGGGGTAAGATATTGATTGGGAAAGTGCTTCCTAGTCTCTGTCAATGCTGGTTCCTGACCCAGGTGATGGTTAGGTAGGTGTTCACTTTATGAAAAATTTGTGAACTGTACATTTTGTTTCTTTGTAGTTTCTCTGTGTTAATGAGTCCATAGTAAAATATTATTTAAAACACCAACAGGGCATTAGTAAAGAAGGGGTATGTATTTTCCTATGAGCAAGGAAAAAGAAGTGATATTCTGGTTGTGGTAATTTTCAGAGGTTTTTCCCTGACCTGTTCTATAAAATAGAGGGTTATATCCATTCAGTTCATCACAAAAGCTCTGAAGGATAATTACGTAATCCTCTTGGTATCTCCCTGCCTGTAAAACTGCTCAAAATTTTATATTTTTTTCTAAGTGTGATGGGAGTTCTCTGGAGGTTTGAGAACAGAAGAGTGATGTGGTTTGATTTTTATTAACTGTTTTGTGGATTTAAAAAAAATATTTGTAATGGTGATTGATCAAAAATGTTTGGAGACTATTAGGTTAGGGAGCAGCATGAGGACATTATTTTACTAAGAGGAAACCCAGTGTTCTTTTTTTGATAAACAAGAAACAATTAAACAAGTAATCCCATGGTTTGAATAAGAAGATAAGTGCAGAAGTTGCAATACGAGAAGATTTTAGTCAAGAATAAGCATGTCTGTATTTAAGCTTGGTCAGTCTGAAATTTGTTGCTTAAGGGTTATATTATCATTCTCAGCAATTTGATGTAGGAGAAGCTTGTCTATAAGGTAGTTTCTCAGAATCACTTTAAACTCTACGATTCCTCCCTTCTTAAATTTTCTTTTTAAAATCATGTATATGAATGGATTTGTTTTGTTTAAAGAACTAAACTTTGTGTAATCACCTCAGTGTCCACCAAGGAGAACATAATGTCAGCCAAGAGGTTTCACACTGGCTGCCTGTGGGCAAAATGTGTCTGACATTTGTGCTTTGTTTGGCCCAAATAGTGCTTTCAAAGAGTTGAAGTCAACTTTATTTTTTTAAGATTTTATTTATTATTTTTAGAGAGAGGAAGGGAGAGGTGCAGAGAGGGAGTGAGACATCAATGGTATGGTTGTCTTTCACCTGCCTCCAGCTATGGACCTGGCTAGAGACCTGGCTTGCAGCCTGGTTATGTGCCCTGTCTGGGACTCGAACCAGCGATCTTTGGGTTTGCAGGCTGGCACCTATCCACTATGCTACCAGCCAGGGCTGAAGTCAACATTTTAAAATCAGGGCTTTATACAGTAATCTAGACTTCTGTCTTCTCATGAAAAATTGGACAATCTAGCAACATTGGGCTACCTTCTCACAAGGTAATGCTCAACTGAAGTTGAGTTGTTCAGCCTCCTTTACATTTGGCATGTCCTTCCCAGGCTACCAGCCCTCCACCCCCAATACTGTTCATTTGTATTATACTTTATGGAATAGGTTTATATTAGAAATATTGTCCCTCTAGTTATTTAATCTGAGGGCATCTGGATAGTTCATGTACATTCATAATATCCTTGTTTTGTTTTTGTTTTTGTTATTTTCACTTCTGTAGGAATCCCCTATCCCAGAAGACAAAGGACGCCGGTTTGTCTTCTCTTATTTTCTAGCTACCGACATGATTAGCATCTTTGAGCCTCCTGTTCGCAATTCTGGTATCATTGGGGGCAAGTACCTTGGGAGAACAAAAGTTGTCAAACCACATTCTTCGGCAGAAAACCCCATCTACTATGGCCCCGGTGACTTCTTCATTGGTGCTGTAGTTGAGGGTAGGTCTAAACATGGTTTAGGCTTTCTAACTAGCCAAGTGGGTTAATTCAGTTAACCATTGTAAAAGGCATTTAGGCTGCATTCCAGCCAAGAAAAAGCTAATGTTCTTGCATATGTGATCCAGTGTTTTACTCTTCTTCCTTATCTTATCAATTAAACAGCAAATTGATTGCATTTTTAGGGCTATAAATACAGACCCTGAGCTTCCTAACACTAAGCAAATGACTGCATATAAGTTTAGGGAGTTATTGAAAGTTCATTAGTTTAGGTCACAAATGCGTATCCCTGAATTACTCATTGGAGGATCAGTATTATTTTACTCCTGATTGCATGATAAAAACAAAACCAAGCCAAGCGTATTTCTACCCTCTCCCCAGTGTTTGGCCACCGGTTCATCATCCTTGATATAGACGATTACGTTTTGAAATACATGGAGAGCAATGCCACCCAGTATTCACCAGAAGCACTCTTGTCAATTCAGAACCATGTTCGAAAGAGAGAAACTCCTGCACCGGAATTTGAAAAGTATGTTTGATTATCTTTGGCACATAAGAGCTATTCAGGAAATAGTTCTTGATAATAAAATGGGGCTGGATTTTGTAGGACCTACTAAGTCTTTGGAAAGATGTTGACTTTTCTCTGAGTAAAATGGAGAGCAACTGTGGTGTTCCGAGCAGAAGTGGCAAGATTGGACATGTTTTAAAGAGCTATTATGTTATGAAGAGATTGGGAGAGAAATTAGGAGAATATTACCATCATCCAGGCAAGAGGTGATGGTGCATGGGCCACAGTAGTATTACAGAAGGTGGGAGAAGTGGTCTGATTTTAGATATATTTTGAATGTAGATTACTTAGGGGCTATAATAAAGAGAGGAGTTAAAAATAACTGCAAGGTTTTTGGCCTGAACAACTGGAAAGAAGGAGTTCCCATCATCTGAGATGGGGAAGATGTTCATTTGGGGTACAGGAGGTTTTTTGGGGAGAGGAGGATTTCAGGTTTGGATATACTAGGTTTAAGGTATTAGATATCGGAGTAGAGCTATCAAGCAGACCTTTGGATGGATAAATCTGGAATTCAGGCAAGAGCTCTGGGCTGAAGATGTAAATTCAGGAGTTGTTGGCATGTAAGTGATATTTGAAGCCCTGGGACTGGGTGAAATCGCTAAGGGAATCAGTGTAGAAAAGGAAAAGAAGAGCTCCAAGGATGGATCTCTGGGTTCTCCAACACCCAGAGTACAGAAGAGGAAACTGAGAAGACAACTAGTGAGGAAGGAAGAAAACCAAGTGGGTGTGGTATCCTGGAAACCAGGTAAGGAGAGTGCAGTCTCCATTTGCGCAGTAGTATGGGACTAGGAAAATGACTGTACACAACTGTCTCAATAATCAGTGGGAACTTTTACTATAAAAACTATTATAGAAGCATGAAAAACTCTGATGGTTATAACTATATAAGGAAATGAACAAGTACTAACAGGAATTTTTATTTACCAAAATTTAAAACACGGGCAACATGGAGAATTAAAGTGTTTTATTCCTTTGTGAAAAACTCATCAAGAGCAGTTTATACAGTACTTGCCTTTTTATCATCGTGTAACTTAAACAGAGCAAACATCTTTTCCGTGCTTCAGCAAATTGTCATAACCCTTTCTAAGTTTGGATCAACTTTCCAAATTTTATTTCTTTGGCTTTCAGTGTTGTGAAATACCTCCTAGAGCTCCTTTAATAACAATGAAACACCTCTGAAAGTGTCTTTAATGTGCAGTTTTTTGTGGACACCTGTGATACGTCCATCCTTTTCATTTCAATCACTCTCCTCACTTAACGTCAGTGAGTGGCCCTCATGCGGTGCCGCTGGCTGTGCACCAGGACTCTTGTATGGTGCCCTGTTGGCGTCCCCACAATCACCTATTTCTTCTATATCTCCATTAGATTTGGTCAAATTTTACTTCTAGTGTTATCACTTTTTATTTTATGGTTGCACTTTCATCTTTGTTGGTCAGTTCTCTCTTTTGAGGGAGAGAGACATGGGTTTATCCCTGAGAGACAAGGAGGCCACTTAGCTGCACAGTTTATTGTCTGAGTGTGAACTGAAAAACAGATACCCAGTGACCAATCACCAACAGAGTTTGAAAGAAGTGGCATGATTGTAACTGCTCATAATACGTATGCTTTTGTTATTATGTAGTGATTTAGTGGACTGAAAACCTGACAGTGAACTTCTATTTTATCCAGTTAATCACAGTTAGTAAGTTGTGGTAACTGAAATTTGAACTATGTTGTTGAGAGACTGGGTTCTTTAAACAGTGGGAAACTCATGCATATCAGAACTGTGCAAAGAGAAAATTGCCTGTATATCAAGGAAGTCAGACTAATTCATTTGGTCAAATGGAGATTTGGCGATGTCGGGGACATTGGGAACTTAATGACGAGTTTCAGTTGAATGGAAGGGTAGGAGAACTCCTAATGGGAGTGGATTTAAGAGAGAATGGGAGGAGAGGAATTCAAGAATGGAAGGATAGACAAATCATTTGAGGAAGCTTGGTGCAAAGGGCAACAATAAAGTGGTAGTAGCTAGTAGAAGAGGAAGTGTAATTAAGAGAAGAGATTTGTTTGTTTTTAAGATAGCATGTTTATTTGCAAAAGGGAATGATTCTGTGGAGAGGGAAAAATATTGATAACTGTGTGTGAGAGAGGGAGATTTGTGGAGCATGTGAGAGAGGGTGGGGTGTAGCAACCCAGCAGAGGGCCAGCTTTAGACTCAAGCACCAACCATTCATCTTGGGCCACAGTTCTCAACTGTTATGGTCTCAGAAGACCTTTATACTCTTAGAAACCTGAAAGGGTTTTTGTTTATGCGGTTTGTATCTGTTAATATGTACCATGTTAGAAACTATATCTGGCATTTAAAATATTTATTGATGTTTTAAAAACAATAATGAATTCATTTCATTTTAATACAAATACCATGATTTTATGAAAAATAACTATTCCCTGAACAGAAACTTCAGTGAAAATAGTAGCATTGTTTTACAAATTGTTCTGCAACTCTTTACTATTTGACTTTATTTATAGAAGACAACTCTCTTTTCATCTGCTTCTGTATTGAGTTGAATGTGATGTCATTCATTATTTGGGAAACTCCCCTGTGCATTTGTGAGTAAAAAAGCAAAAAATGACTTAGTATTATTATGAGAATAGTTTTGACCTCATAGGTCCCTAAAAGGGTCTCAGGAACCTAGAAGTCCTGGGATTAATCTTTGAAACCTCAATGTCTGGTAACAGGAAGGTGGAGTGTATAGTACAGATGCTGGTTGTGGGTAGATATGATTGAGGGGTTTTGCTGATTGTCTTCTTGTTTTTGAGGTAGTTGTACAGTAGGAAGGATGAGGTCAAGGAGATGTTGGACGTTTTGGGAGAGAGGAAATTTGTGAAATGCTCTATTCTATTGACTATGTAAAGAAAATAAATGACATGAATCTAAACATAAAATGAAAATAAATTTATTGCATTATTTTGTCTACTAGACAAAGAAAACAATGTCAATTACAATTGATAGTCACCATCAGTTAAAAAATGCATCCTGAATCGGGAGAACTGTGGGGAGAAATGTGTTGTGTCAGTATTGATACAATAAGGCAACTGTCTAGGGAAGTGGGAGGGGACTGGACTAGAGAAGCTGAGTTTGAAGGCTGGACAGCATTAAGGGTTAAGTTGAGATTCATGGTCATACATTTAAGTCAAGTACTTTTCATATTTTTTCCTGTAATTTTTTCATCTCTATGAAAATACCAGCAACACCGGAAGGCTTCTGGCATTGGCTACTCCCAGTAGAACCTTTAAATTTTTTTTTCTCTGACTTGTTAGTGATAAAAAGATGCTACTATGGCACTTAGAATGAGATAACCAGTACAGACAAAGAGAAATCCAAGTTCTGGGTTAAGAGATCCATTGCTACCTTATTTTGAGTCTCATCTTCTCTCTCTCCTCTAGTGATGAGTCAAAGAGAAGAGAGAGAGAAAATGCTGGGGGCCCAAGTGTCATGCCTTCCGTGTCTTCTAGTCACTCTGCCCTTGGCCTCTAACGCCTCCCCCCATCTGGTAAAGCATCTGTCCACTCTAAGGAAACACAAGTCCTTTATTTGCCTAATTGTTACTAAGAGTAATGAAAGGAGGATCCCAGGTACTTGTCAGGCCTAAGTACTTTTTATATCAAGTGTCAGTTACAGGATGGTGAACTTTGGAGTTAGCCATTTTCTTTTTCTGAGCTGAGATATTTAAATGGTCCATAGGTAATAGGGCATGGACTCTCTCTCAAGTTCTTTTTGGGTTTTGGGTCCTTGTTGCAATACACTGAAGTCAGGCTAATAGATAACAAATGCTCATTAACCCCTCCATAGGGAATCTACATGTGTCAATAGCATAAAAACACCCATGCTTATATATATTATTCTTGTTCTGTTAGTACGTCCATTTGTGCTCTTCAGCTTCAAGAGGACCCTCCTCCCCTGTTCAAGAATCCCTTTAATCCTCTCTTTTTCACTTTCAGCCCCCTTTCCCAATAGACATTTTCAAATATTCTCATTTCATTGTCCATTTTCTTTACGTTCCACTTTGCACACATTCACTTTGCAGTTGGTCTCAATTATGAGAACAAGTGATCCAGTGAGCTTCTTCAGCTTTCCCATTCTTCACATTAGAATGTTTTTGTACGATCTCTCATTTTCTCTTTAGCTTGTTGTCAAAGGTAAGTAGCTCCCACTTCTCTGAATTTCATTTAAAAATTTTTTTATTTACTCATTTTAGAGAGTGTATGGAAGATAAGGAGAGAGAAACAGACATCAACTTGTTCCATTTACTTACGCACTCATTGGTTGTTTCTTGTAGGTAACCTGATGGGAATGGAATCCACAACTGTGGTATATTGGGACAATGCTCTAGCCAACCGAGCTACCTAGCCAGGGTCTATTTTATGTTTGTAACTGCCTCCTTTCTGGCTGCTCCTTGTAACTCTTCATAAATTGCTTCCCTGAAAGTTATTGATTATTTCCACATCCAGTGGTCTCTTGTCATTTGTTCATTAATTCAACAGATATTTGAGCTTGCACCATCTGTCAGACCTTAATAAAGGTTTAAGCAAATATATAAAAGAATAGGGAGCTCATAATCTAGGACAGGAGCTGGCAAACATTTTGTGAAGTAGGTAGGTGCATGGTTTGTAGGCCATGCAGTCTGTTGTAACTATTCAACTCTACGCTTGTAGGGTGAAAGCAGCCATAGACAAATGTAAATAAATGGGCATGGCTGTATTAGAATTAAATGTATTTAGAAAAACAAGCTGTAGGCTAGCTTTGACCTACGGGCTGTATTTTGCCAACTCCCTTCATCTAATATATATTAATCTTTACCACTTCCTTTTTGAAACCCTCTCTCTTGGGTTCTAATAAGTCAGAGCCTGTTTTTCCTACTGCTCTTTTTTTCCCTACTTCTGTCTATTGGGTTGGTATTTCTCAAGGTCCTGTCAGTTTGTTTTCTCGAAACTCTTAAAATCTCAACTCATTGCAGGGTGTCTAAATAAGTAGCTCTCTCTCCTTCCTGACCATTCTCCTGACTGTTTTTCGATTCCTATTTGCCTGTTGAGTATGTCTTCATCCAGCTGAGTCACCAGTATTTCATACTTTGTGCAACTAAAATAAAGCCATTGTTGTTTTTATCTTCCTAGCACACTGCTCTTCCTTCCTTCTTCTGTTTATCTGTCACATAAAGTTGTGACAACAATGAGTTCTGATAACAGATGTAAAGTACCAAGCATGGTGTCTGGCACACAGGAGGCAAACAATGACTGTTAATTCCTCTCTTTCAATCATAGCAGAGTTCCATTTGCCTTGATCTGAGATCTGGGAGATTGCTTTGACCTCTTCTATTTTGCACCATCTTCAACAAGCTGCTCATTCCTTTTAATTTTTTACCTATCTTTTGCCTCGGACTCTTCCTTTTCATTCTCGCTACCATTTCTTTCTTTCTTAAAGATTTTATTTCATTATTTTTTTAGAAAGAGGGGAGGGGAGAGAGGCGGAGAGGGAGAGAGACATCAATGTATGGTTGCATTTCACCTGCTTCCAGCCACAGACCTGACTGGAGACATGGTTTGCAACCTGGTTATATGCCCTGGCTGGGGAATCGAACCTGGGACCTTTGGGTTCATAGGCCGGCGCCTTAACCACTGTGCTACCAGCTAGGGCTTACCATTTCTTAATGTAAAGAACTTAATCACTTAGGAGCTGCATATGTCTGCACAGAACAACAGCAGCAGCAGACTGACATTAGCTTAACCCTGCAGAGCTTTACGCTTACTTTTCGTGGGCACAATGTCTAGCTCGGAACAGGCCGGAGCTGCTGTGGTGGCAACAGAGATCCAACTTTTTCTGTTTCTCTTCTCAGCTGACCTTAGCAAGTAGCTTTTGTCTTCATGCTTTGTCACTCTGGCACAGGGCGAATGTTCCATCTCCAACATTACATCTACATTTCAGTCAGGAGGAAGGGGAAGGACAAAGGGTAAAATGCTAATCTCACCCTCTTTCCTGTTTTTAAAGGGTTTATCTAGAAGCCCTACCTAGCAACTTCTGCTTCCATCGTATTGTCTGAGCTATATCGCAGGGCCGCTCCTAACTGCTGCCCAAACCAGACTAGAGCTCTGTAGGGAAGGAGAAGAGGAATATTGGGCAAGTAACCACCAGGTCTGCCATACTCCTGCGTGGCTCACCTAGGCTTCCCCAGTGCTCCCAACTCAGCTTCCCACCTCCACACTCCTCCTTAATCCATTTCACACACGGTTACCAAACAAGTTATTCTGGAATCTGGTTCCAAACTAATCATAGTAGCCTCCACTCACCAATTTTGTTGAAGCATAATTGACAAATAAAATTATATGTATCTAAAGTGTACAATGTAACGCCCTGGTTGGTGGCACAGTGGATAAGGTGCCGGCCTGTGAACCCAACGGTTGCTGGTTTCATTCCCAGCCAGGGCACATAACCAGGTTGCAAGCCAGGTCTCCAGCCAGATCCGTAGCTGGAGGCGGGCGAAAGGCAACCATACATTGATGTTTCTCTCCCTCTCTGCTTTTCTCCCATCCCCTCTCTCAAAACAATCAATAAAATCTTAAAAATAAATAAATAAATAAAGTGTACAATGTGACGATTTGATATATTTGTACATACACGTTGCGAAATGATGACCACAATCAAGTTAATTAACCCATCTATCACATGATATAGTTAACCTTTTTTTTTTTTTTTTGTACATGTGGTAGGAATGCTTAAGATCTATTTTCTTAGTGAATTTTTAAGTATACAGTACAGTACTATTATCTATAGGTACCATACTGGACATTCAATTTCCTAGGACTTTTTCACCTCACAACTGAGTTTGTACCATTTGACCAACATCTGCCCTTTCCCCCAGTTCACAGCCCCTGACAACGATAATTCTACTCACTATCTCTGTAAGTTTGACATTTTTAAGATTCCACACATAAATGAGATCACACAGTATTCTTCTTTATCAGGGCTATTTCATTAAGCATATGTCCTTCAGGTTCATTTATGTCACAAATGGCAGGACTTCCTTCTTCTTTTAAAAAAATTTTTTATTTATTATTTTTAGAGAGAGGTATAGGGAGACAGGGAGGTAACGAGACATCAATATATGGATCCCTTTCACCTGCCTCCAGCTATAGACCTGGCTTGAGTCCTGGTTTGCAACCTGGTCTTGTGCCCTGGCTGGGAATCAAGAACCAGTGCCCTTTGGGTTCTCAGGCTGGCATCTTATCCACTGTGCCACCAACCAGGGTGATTTCCTTTTTTTTTATGGCTGAATTATAAGCAATATATTCCATTATATATATTTCTTATATTCCATATAGATACACTCACATACATACACACACACACACACACACACACACACATATATATATATATATATATATATAAAATATCACATTTATAATCCATCAATGGACACTTAGGTTGTTTCCATATTTTGTCTGTTGAACACAAAAATACAGATGTGTCTTTGAGATACTAATTTTGTTTACTCAGATATATATCCAAAAGTGTGAGGATTATATGGTAGGTAGATCTATTTTTAATTATTTGAAGAACCTCCATACTATTTACCATAATGGCTATATACCAATATACATTCCTACCAACAGTGGGAATGTACTCGTACAGGGTTCCTTTTCTCTACATCTTCACCAACTTGTTATCTCTTGTCTTTGTGATAATAGACATATTAACAGGTATGAGGTGATAAACGCTTATAGTGATGTTGATCTGCATTTCCTTGATGGTGATGTTGACTATATTATGTACTTGTTATCCATTTGTGTGTCCTCTTTGGAAAAATGTCTATTCAGATCTTTTCCTCATTTTTTAAAAGATTTTATTTATTTATTTAGTTAGTTATTTTAGAAAGAGGGGAAGGGAGGGAGAAGGAGAGGAAAAGAAACATAAATGTGTGGTTTTCTCTCATGCACCCCCAACTCTGGACCTGGCCCACAACCCAGGCATGTGCCCTGACTAGGAGTCGAACCAGCAACCTTTTACTTTGCAGGTTGGTATTCAATCCACAGGCTGAGCCACACCAGCCAGGGTAGGGAGCTCATTTTTAAATCAGATATTTTTTGCTATTGAGTTGTATAAGTTCCTTATACACTCGTATTTTAGATATTAACCCCTTATCAGATATATGGTTTGTGCTATGGTCTAAATATTTGTGTGCCTCTACAATTTTGTATGTTGAAAGTTTGATGCTCCATATTAAGAGGTGGGGCCTTTGGGAGTTGATTATCTCAGAAGGGCAAATCCCCTTGTAAATAGAACTGGCACCTTTGGAAAAGAGGTCGTAGAGAGCTAACTTGCCCCTTTCCACTAGGTGAGACTCTTGGCAAAGAGCCAGGAAGAGAGCTCTCACTAGCTACCACCTGGAATCTATGGCACCATGACCTCAAATGTCTAGCCTCCAGTTGGTTATTTATAAGTCACCCAGTCTCTGGTATGTTGTTATAGAAGTTCAAATGTACTAAATCAGGTTGCAGATAACTTATCCCATTCCTAGGTTACGTTTTTATTTTGATAATTCTCCTTGATTTTTGCTATTTATTTACTTATTACATTTATTGGGGTGATATTGGTTACTTAAATTATAGGTTTCAAAGGTAAACTTATAATTATTTCTTTTGCTATACAGAATGTTTTTAGTTTGATGTAGTAATACTTATTTATTTTTTTCTTTTGTTGCCTAGGCTTTGAGGGTCATATAAAAAAAATCATTACAAAGACCATGTCAAGGAGGGTTTTTTCTGTTTTTTCTTTACCCCTAGGAGTTTTATAGTTTCAGGTCTTATAGTTAAGTCTTTAATTCATTTTGAGTTAATTTTTCTGATTTGACTAAAATAGGGATTCATTGTCATTGTTTTGCCTATGATATTCAGTTTTCCCAGCACCATTTATTGAAGAGACTATTCTTTACCATTGTATATTCTTGGTTGTCTTGCCAAAGATTAGTTGACCATAAACTCATATTCATGGGTTTTTTTGGGGCTCTTTATTCTATTCCATTAATTTATGTGTTTGTTTTTATGCCAGTGGATTACTGTTTTGATTACTATAACTTTGTAATATAGTTTGAAATCAAAAACTGCTGTACCTCCAGCTTTGTTCTTCTTTTCCAACATTGCCTATGGTTCCATATGAATTTTAGTTTTTTTTCTATTTCTTTGAAAAATGCCATTAGGATTTTGATAGGAATTGCATTATTTGTAGATTACTTTGGATAGTATGGACATTTAGCAATATTAATTCTTCTAATCCAGGAATATAAGTCTTTTTCAAATTCTTTCATTAATGCCTTACTGTTTTCAGTGTACAGATCTTTTTCACCTCCTTGGTTAAATTTATTCTTAAGTATTTTATTGTTTTAAATGCTATTGTAAATGGAATTAACTTTCTTAATTTATCTTTCAGATAGTTTACTGATTTTTGTAGATTTTGTGTCCTGGAATTTAACTGAATATGTTGACTAGTTCTAACAGTTTTTCAGTGGAATCTTTAGGATTTTTTATAGTATATAAGATCATGTCATCTGCAAACAGATACGATTTTACTTTTTCCTTTTCTATTTGGATCTTCTACTTTTTCTTGTCTAATTACTCTGACTATATCTATGTTGAATAGAAGTGGTGAGAGTGAGCTACCTTGTCTTATCCATTATAAGGTATGATGTTAACTGGACTTGTCATATATAGCGTTCATAATGTTGAAGTACAGTCCTCCTATACCTAATTTGTTGATTTTATCATGAAAGGATTTGTCAAATACTTTTTATGCATTTATTGAGATAATCGTGGTTTTTATCCTTCATTCTATTAATGTGATATATTTCATTAATTGATTTGGGCATGCTGAACCTTCTTTGACACAAAAGATAAATCTGGCTTGATCATAGGGTATGATCCTTTTAAGGTATTGTTGTATTTGGTTTGCTAGTATTATGTTGAGGATTTTCGCATCTGTGTTCACCAAGGATACTGGCCTGAATTTTCTTTTCTTGTAGCATCTTTGCCTGGTTTTAGTATCAGGGTAATGCTGTTCTTGTAGTGTTATAATAAATGAATAGTGTTCCCTCCGTTTCACTTCTTTGGAAGAATTTGAGAAGGATTGGTATTAATTCTTAAAATGTTGGTGGAATTCACCAGTGAAGCCACGTTTTCCTAGATTTTCTTTGTTGGGAGATTTTTGGTTACTGATTCAACTGATTTGTTCAGATTTTCTAATTTTTGATGATTTAGTCTTTGTAAGTTGTAAATGTTTCAACAAATATTTTTGTTCGGTTTATTTCTAAAAATGGATCCGTTTCATTCAGGTTATCCAATTTGTTGATGTAGAATTATTCATAGTTGTCTCATATGATCCTTTGTATTCCTGTATCAGTTGTAATGGGTCCACTTGCATTTTTTAGTCTTCCCTCTTTTTTCTTAATTAGTGTAGCTAAAAGTATATCAATTTCATTTTTTTTTAAATCTCAACTCTTAATTTTGTAGCTATTTTCTGTTATTTTCCTCATCTTTATTTCGTTTATTTCTCCTCTGATTTTATTATTTGCTTCCTTCTGCTATCTTTGGACTTAGTTTTTTTCCTTCTTTTTGTATTCCTTGAGGTATAAAGTTAAGTTGTTAATTTGAGATCTGTGTTATTTCTATTTTTTTTTTTTAAAGATTTTATTTATTATTTTTCGGATGAGATCAGGCATGTTCAGGGTGGTATGGCCATAGACTATTTATTATTTTTCAGAGAGAGGGGAAGGGAGAGAGGCAGAGACAGAAACATCAATGTATGGTTGCTTTTCACCTGCCTCCAGCTACAGACCTGGCTTGCAACCTGGTTATGTGCCCTGGCTGGGAATCAAACCAGCGACCTTTGGGTTTGCAGGCTGGCGCCTTATCCATTGTGCCACCAGCCAGGATGTGTTGTTTCTTAATGTGGGCACTTACTGCTATTATTGCTATACACTTTTTCCTTGGAACTGCTTTTGCTACATCCTATATAGCACAGCTCCAGATGACTGTCTAAGTTAAAGAGTTCCAGCACCCTTTTATACACTTTGGGCTCCAGACAAACAAGTTTATTATGTTAGCCTCAGGCATTTATGGCTTTTCACAGGCTGTTCCCATTGTCTGTAGTTTTTAAAATTTTATTGTGAAGGTCCAAACTCTCATATTCTTCAAGGCCTAGGTTGTATGCCATCTCCAAGTTTGGTCCTTCCTGATCCTCTCATTGTTTGCGCCTCTCTTAAATGGTAATGGTTATTTTCTCCCTTTGGCAGTGATTTTAAAGTCTTGTGTCTCAACTCCCCTCTGGCAAGCAGGGATCCTCATTAGAGATTCTTTCCTTGTACTCAACAGTTCATTCTAAAGCTAACGTTGAGCCATGTATGTTCAATACATATAATAGTTAGCTGAGTGAATGAATATTGATACTAGGACTGTCAACTTTAACAGCTAACATTTGAGTGTGTTTGCTGGGTTAGGTACTAAGTGCTTCATATGCAACAACTCATTTAATTCTCCCAGCAATCTTTATGAGTTGGCTTCCCTTAAAAACTTACATATTATAGCGCTGACCAGTGTGGCTCATTGGGCCTCATCCCAAAAAGCAAAAGATGGTGGATGTGATTCCCAGTCCGGGCACAGGCCTGGGCTACAGTTTTGGTCCCCAGTCGGGGCACATAGAAGAGGCAACCAGCCGATGTTTCTCTCACATCAGTGTTTCTCTTCCTCTCATTCTCCATCCCTTTTCCTCTCTCTAAAAATAAATTTAAAAAAATTTTTTTAAATCTTCCATATTATAAATAAGGAAACTGAAACACAGAACAGTAAGTGATCTCCTCAAGATCATGCAGCCTTTAAGTGGCAAAGCTAAGGTTTCAAATCAGAAGTCAAGATTCTAGAGCCCTTGCTCTTAACCTACAGTTGGTTACGCCATGCCAGAGTCAAGGGCCAAGAAATAAGGGGAGTCCTTAATTCAGCTTCCTGACTGCATGAAGGTCTCTAACCAAGTGACTGCCTGTCCTGGGAGTAGGTGTGCCTTCAGGGACAGCTCGGAGGCCCTGGATCATGGATCATGAGCTCAGGTCAGGCCAAGGGGTCACTGCTGAACCTTGGCAATGGAAATGGCCACACTGTAAATCTCTGACACATTGTTGGTATCAAAGAGTGCCCACCACCATCACCACCACCATCCCCAGAAAAAAACAAAAGCAAGAAGGAAAGAACAAGATTGCAGACTATTTGCTTTTTAAGAGAATATGAGAAATCTGTGTAGTTTTTGCTAAGTGGAAAGCTTTTCCAGAGTGCTTATAGCCAAATATCCTAAGAACAGACGGACAACCATGATGTCTCTCTTACCTGTGGGAGATTAATCATCCTATAAAATCACATTTGCTTTTATAGAAAGTAAGGGTAGGGCATTGGAGGGCTTGGCACAGAGTCCACACCTAGCAATGTTGGGAACCCAGCCACCTCCACCTAGGTTGGCAATTCCTGTTAAGGATAACCAGCCAGCCCCTGTGTGCCTTTTCACCCCTTGGACAAGTCTTGGCTTGCACCGCTCCTGCCTGGGGCCTCTGCCATAAAGTAGGGGCTGCAAGTCTAACTCACTCTGTCTTAAACAGTATCACCTGTTGCAAGCTCTCTGCAGTTACTCCATCTTACTCAAAGGGAGCAGATGCCATGGGCATTGCCCTTATCGTGTAAAGCAGTATGGGTACCTGGTTTTTTCGGGGAACGGGGAGTTATCTACTCTTCCCCCAAATGACTGGATGAACACATTTTAAATTCATATGCTCCATGGCTCTTCTATAACTGGGATGAAATAGAAGATTGAGGTTTGACTGCTTTCTGACACTGAAATAGTTCCCTGGCAGTCTTTTATAATTTAGTATATAAACTAACTCATCAGATAAACATATTTTGTTTCTATAATAAGTAATGTCAGACAGTATTTAGGTACTGGAGATTTTTAATTATAATTTTTGTCTTACTGCAAAAGTAACACATGTACAAAAGAAAAATATTCAAGTAAAAATTAGGAAATACAAATAGAAATGAGCAAAAATATTTCTTAAAATCCTAAAACCCAGAGGTGACTCATTCTAATACTTTGTTTTATTTAATAGGCTTATAAAATAGAGTAGTTTTGTAATACTATTTGTCAGCTTTTTTTTTTTTTACTTTGTGGTATATCATGAACATTTCTGACATAAAATATTTTATGGTATACTGATAGTTTGATTTTTTCAAGTAGGTATTATATTCATATAAGAGATATATATGTATATATATCTCTCTTCAAAGTTTTGCTCCCACCCCTTCTTTCCCATCTTCCTTCTACATATCCATTTGCAGAGTTTCTTTGTATAATACAGGGTGTGCGCAATAAAATGGCAATAAATTTGCATCTCCTTATTTCACACGCTTCTTATTAATTTTGAAAAACTATGTTTCTAAGGTTATGATTTAACATCATTGTTTCAAATATAAAGTATTACATTCTGAGAGCAACCATCAAGTCGAAGGAATACGGTATTAGAGCAACCATCATTTCTGGACTGCATGCAAGGCCAACTGTCAAGGAAATTGCAGACTTCAATAACATCCTTTATGTAGAGTTTACAACGTGAAGAAGGTGTATGATGCTGATCCTGATGTTGCCACAGCAACAAGGAAAATGCATAAGGTACTCAAGGATTGCACAAGTCCAGATCTTGTACACAGAATCCAGATCATCAATGAAGATCCAGGAAAGTCAATGCACTCCATAGCAAGAGAACTGCAGATGTCAGATGCAATAGGTTGCAAGATTATTGCTAAAGAGATCAGTATGTTCTTAGAAGAGGCCAGTTTATGACGCAACAGACAAAGGAAAGGTGCTTTGAAAAAGCAAAGAAACTGCTAACAAAATAGAAAAATCCCAAAGGAAAAAAAAACCCTCTGATTTTCTTCTCTGATGAATTTTCAGCAGGACCAAATAGTTTACAGAAGAAACAACAAGTGGCTCTGTGAGAATCTTCATGAAGTCCCAATTGTCATGAAAACAAAGTTTCCTGCTACAGTGATGGTGTTAGGTGTTGTCAGCAATGAAGGAGATATTATGACCCTGCATTTGTTTCCTTCCACAAGGCTTGAAGTTGATTGCTGATATTTACCCTGACATTTTGAGAGAAGTAATTGTACTGTGGATGAAGCAAGTCACAAATGGTCGTCATTTTATCTTCCAACAAGATGGTGCACTAGAGCCCTGGCTGGTGGCACAGTGGATAAGGTGCCGGCCTGCGAACCCAAAGGTCACTGGTTCAATTCCCCAGCCAGGGCACATAACCAGGTTGCAAGCTAGGTCTCCAGCCAGGTCCGTGGCTGGAGGAAGGTGAAAGGCAACCATACATTGATGTTTCTCTCCTTCTCTCCCTCTCTGCCTCTCTCCCTTCTTCTCTTTCTGAAAATAGTAGATAAAATCTTTTTTAAAAAGATGGTGCACTAGCACATAATGCCAAAAAGGTGCAAGAATTTCTGTCAATGTTTCTGAATTCTGGTCAAAGGAAATCTGGCCACCTAGTTCACCAGATGCAAATCCTTTAGACTATTATGTATGGAGCATTTGTAAGAGAGAAATTAATAAACAACCTCATTCCAATAAAGAGGCTGCTAAAGCTAAGATTGAAATCATGATGATGTCCATAGATAAAGAAAAGTTAATTAAAGCGTGCTCAAGATTCCAAGTCTTTTTGAACAATTTAACAAATAATGACTATGTTTATGTATTTATATAGAAGAATACATTTATTTCAAAATACAACATTTGTGATGTTATTTTACTAAAATTTTGCCAATTTATCACACGTACCCTATATAAACACATTTAAACATATATTCTTTCCCCACCCCCACAACTTACACACAAAAGGTAGCATTGTATATACACCTCTGCTCTTTGATTTTCTTGCTAACAATACACTTTTCCACTCTTTCCACAACATTGTCATTGCTGCACTGTTACTACATGCCTGATTGTAAGTGAATATTATTTAACCAATTCTTGATTTTAGGACAACATTTTTACTGTCTCAAAACAGCTTTATAGATGTATTTTCTATACAACCACGTGATGATTTTCTTAGGATAAATTATTTGAAATTCTTCTCTGGGCTATTGCTTCATATTTCCAAATTATTCCTAAAAAGTTATGCAATTTATACCTCTTCCATCAAAGGTCACCATTAGGTTACAGGGAAATAAATTTAAAAGCTATTGGAACAGAGAACTTTTTGAATATTATGTACAAGAAAAAATAAGGACACAATTGGTGGTGAGGTGGTACTCTGAAGTCCCATCCAGGGAAAGGGCCAGGTGTACTGGAAAGGACAGGCACACAGGGGAGATGTCAGGTGTGGTCTGGCCTTTGACGTGAGACCTGGGGCTGGTCACCAAGGTCTCCAAAGCTGTTTCTTCATCACTGAAAAAGGGAGGGGTGCTTACTGTGTTTAATTGAGCCACCTTTTATTCCACAACGGATCTGTGAAGGTGAAACATGAGTTTTTTCCATTCTAAAATTCTTTGACTATAACTGTTCCTCATGTTCAGAGGAAATAAAAACTGGGCTCCTGCCTCTCCTGGTTGTGATTTGAAAGGATACACCTCCCTTTTTCTAAGGCTCTGAGTAACTAATCTCTCTTCATTTTAGCAAAGGCTAAGCCTAAACTTCTCAATCCACCATGCAGCAGTCTCTTAACTTCCATAAATAACCTTTCACAAATTCAGAGTGAGTTGGAGAGGGAATGGTAAAAGTACAAGAGATCCACGACTGTGTAGTTATCAATAAATACTTTTTAAATTCAGACATTAATTTTTGGATAATGTAACATGAATGATGGAGACCCTGAGACCCCCACAAACAAGGAACGTAGGATGGCGGTGACTTAGCAGAGGGCAGCAGGGGAGGCTAAGCTTCAGTGCAAACGCTGCCCCTGATCAGGCTGTGATGTGGCGGTCGCCCGCCGGCCAGCCACTACAGGGAGGTGTTTGCCAGCTGGTCAGCTCACTGTCAAAGCTGTTTGTCCTTAGAAGCTTCCCCAAGGGCACCAAGTGAGAGTTTTGGTCACTGGGATGAGGTGAGTCAAGAATAAATTCCATGTTCTGTCATTTCCTTCTCTTCTCTGCAGCATCCAGGCTGAGGGGGACCCAGGCATGCAGGAACTGGAAGCATTGATAGACACAATCCAGACGCAACTGAAGGACCTTCCATGCAGAGACAACATTCGTGAGGCATTTCAAGTTTACGACAAGGAAGCTTCAGGCTATGTGGACAAAGAGGCGTTCTTTAAAATCTGTGGCACTCTTAACATCCCAGTTGATGATTCCTTGATTAAGGAGGTCAGTATGAGTTATTCTTGCAGGCTGATGGCAGAGGCTGGGCACCGTTCATTCTCTCCTGACAGTTGCATATGTATTTCATTTTAACTGGGGAAGATCTAGGATGTTCAAATCAGATCTCCTATTTGGCCCTGATTATGGTCTTCCCCTTGATTCTGTCACTGGCATTCTTTTCTAATTGCTATTTGGAACTAGGCAGCCCAGGGAGGCTGATAAGATGTGGTGCTGGTGGAGCAGCTGCCAAGGGTCAACTCAGAGGCAACCGGATTGAGTAGGTTAGTGGGCAGCCTCTGACATCCTCACAGCAATGAGCGTGTTAGCTCATCTATAGGACTGGCATGGAGAAGGCATGATCACTGCCCAGGGACAGTGATGTCTGTCAGGAGGGGGTGAATGGTGACATGGACATGGACCTTCTCCTCCTAGAATTTTCATGAGTGAGTTGAAGGGGATGTTTCATTATAACCCCCTTAGCCAGAGTTCCCCTAGAAGTCAGGCAAAATGTCTCCCACCTCGCCAATGACTGACTTCTTATCACTGGAGACATTCCCATTGGTTTAGAACACTGAGTGCTCTGGACCTTAAAGACCTTTTCGTGAAAAGGAATGTTCAGAGTTAAGATTCATTTAGTTTCGGACTTGAGTGATTAGGTTGGAAACAAGGCTGTTTTGTAGACAGGAACGTTAGCATGGAGTGGGGGAGGCAGATAGAATGGTGTGTGTTCACCTGGGCCAAAGCCCATTTAGCTCCCCAAAGGCCAGCTTGACAGACACTCGGGTTTTGATTTTTAAGTCATGTGTACTGTGTGGGCCTGACATGAGGGGAACTGGCGTCAGTGGAAGTGGGACAGGGAGGCTGGCGGGATGGATTTACAGGAGCCACACGAGGCCCGCTCGGCGGCCACTCCACCGCCGTTCACAGCAGGGCCCCTGCGGCCACCGTCTGAGCAGTGACGGAGCTGGTCCTGCTGTTAGGCCCAGATAGCCGCAGCCTGCATGGCTGGGTGGGCCAGTCTTGTGTTTGAATGTAAAAACAATTAAAAGTGCTTTGGATTAAAAAAAGAAAAAATGTTAAAAATGACCATGCCCTTATAAATAGGTATGTTAGTCCTGAAATCTCAGGTAGGCCATTTACTCCCTCTGAGGCTTGATTTTATCTACTGTAAGGGGATGACCTCTGATTCACCTAGCGGGTTCACAGGTTCATTTCAGAACCAACAGAGGACGGAAGAACTGAGCTGGTGTGCAAAGCGGGAGGTGCCACCGCCTGCTGTCCGCTCACCCGCTGTCGCTGTTCTCTCTGCAGCTCATCAGGATGTGCTCGCACGGAGAAGACCGGATCAGCTACTACAACTTTGTTCGTGCTTTTTCAAACTGACTTGGCTGATGGGAGAATGCAATAGTTTTTTGAGGTTGGACGACCACTTTGGAATACACCTTGTATTCTTTATAGAGGCATTATAGAGCTCTTGAAATTATATATATGTATTTTTTCATTCTATATTTCTGAAGTCTAAATTAAATTGGATCCCATAGGAGCTGAGATTGGTGCCTTATTTCAGGAGGTTGGGGTAGGGGTGTGTGATGGTTTGTTCTATTCATCAAGTGGATGGGGCCTTGGGTACCTAGGCACTTAGATATCATTCTAGGCATCTGTGAGTGTTTCTGGATGTGCTTAACTTTGAATCGGTAGACTGAGTAAAGCAGACTGCCCTCCCCAAAGTGGGCCTCACCCAGCTCATTATAGGCCTGAATAGAACAAAAAGGTTGGCCCTTCCCTAAGTAAAAGTGAATTCCCCTGCATGCCTTTAAACCGGAACATCAGCTTTATCCTGCCTTGGGCCCGAAAGAAGCATGAGCTCTTCCTGGGTCTCAAGCGTGTTGGCCTTCAGGCTGCACCACCCATCTCCTTCCACGCATCTCCTCCAGTTTGCTGACTGCAGGTTTTGGGACGTGTCAGCCTACATTGTCACAGGAGCCAATTTCTCTCAATAAATCTCATTCTCTCTCTCTATCCATCCTATTGGTTTTGTTTCTCTGGGGAACCCTAGTACAGGTGTACAATGATTAAGAGCAGAAGAAAAGATGGAATTTGCCAGAAGCACCATTTGGGGTTTTGAAATAAGCACACAGTACTGGTATTGCTGCTAAGCCAATGCCCCTGCTCCCCACCTGCCTGCTGGCCCCAATGTTACAGGGAAATGTGCCACATGTTTTTCAAACTGTGGTTCTTGGCCCGTTAATAGAGCTACACTTTTAAAAAATGAAGTGGAACAGAAAATATCCAAGTGTGGTATGTATGCATAATATGGTATATATACTGTTTCATGAAACTTTGCTTCAATAGAGTGTATATTTACTGGGTTATGTAAAATGTATTTATTAATATGATTTGTAGTTTAAAAGAAAAACAGAAAAGAAGAAAGAAAATTTAGGAAAACTCTGCTTTTGGACAGCCTGCCCTGAGATAGAAGGAAAAGGCCAGTAGCAGTTACTGGTTTGCTAAGGAGCTTGGATGGACTTTCTAGAGTCAGAGCTGCTCCTTAAAGTCAGCCACAACTTCATCTTTACACATGCTCTCAGATTCCCCTCTGCTACCCAACAAATGGTATAAATGAGGATGAAGTTTTATTATGACAGGGGATGCCTGGCCCTCTGAACTAGCGGGGAACTTCCCTTGCTTTGACTTCTTGTAATGAGCCAAACCACCTCTAACCAGCTTAATAAAAGGCCTGTAAATGTATTGTGTCCACTCCCTCTTTCCTGCTCCAGGTTGCTGTGTCAAGAAGGATCCATTTTATTTTCACAAGTCACTCATAAAAAGACTAATTTTCAAGTATTTAAAAGTCCATTTCAGTCTAAAATAAAAAACAAGATGTTCTAACCTGCCTGCCCTGGCTCAGTCCAGACACAAGCTTGGAAGTTTGGGGTGTGTGTGTGTGTGTGTGTGTGTGTGTGTGTGTGTGTTGGGGGATGGGGGGTCAGGACAGATACAGTGTTTCTTCTTCCTTCTGGTTCCTGTTCCTTTTGCCCTGATTCAGCCATATTGCTGTTTCTGGTCATTACAGTGTCTGGAAGAGTAGGAGCAGAAACCATAGGAAAAGGGCAAAGTCATAAGCTGGAGTCAGGACCCTAAAGGCTGGCTTTGTCCCAGGGCACCTTTCTCTCATGCAGGTGGCCCAGTGTCCAGCTGACCACCAGCTCTGATAACAAGGCCTCTCCAGGCTCCTCATTCGCTCAGAAGGGCCTCTCAGCGGGGGCCCTTTCAGGCTGGCTCGCCCTTCCAGGGTGCCCATGCTTACCCAGCATTCCCTCTGTGTCACCCCCTGGGCTGTGCAGTTAGGCAGCCCAGCCAGTCCCTTTTCTTGAGGCTTGTTTTAGGTGAGAATCAGGCATCCCAAATTGTGTATCCTTCAAACTCCAGCACATACAGGTGAAGCCCTGACTCTGGGAATGCACCACCGCCACTACACTTGTGGGCCTACAATACGCCGCCCCCCGCCTCAAGAAATCCTTACCTCCCATGGAAGAGGGAAGTCTGCAAAAGCTTGGGCCCCTCTTGAGCAAGTTTCCGTGGAGGTGCCCCAATCTGTAGCCTATGGAGATGCGTGCTGTTTTTGCCCTTACCCACAAATCAAGGTCTCATTTAATATCCTTTTACCTACCCTTTGAGATGCAGGTGCTCCTAGTCCTTCTAAGGTTACTTCTGACGTCTTTTCCTTTTATTCTCCTCTCCCTTTTCCATTGTAACGGGGACCAGGATTTAAGTCAGCCCACTCTGGTAGGGAAGTGTCTCAGAGTAGAATTGGCTCTGTTCCCGTATATGCCTTTAACTTGCTGTCCATGCCTCATCTTCCATGTTTACCCAAGATGGAGTAGTTGGGACCTGTTGGCACCGTCACGCAGTATAAAAGCTACTACACAGAAGAAAAGAGGCAGCAGGTCACTTATGTAGTGCCCACACTCGTTGCTCACTGCTGCCAGTTTATACAAGGCCTCCAGGTACAGAAGCCCCAAGTCAGGGCAGATCAGTTTTCCTACCGACAACCTGAATGGCAGTGCAGCCATGAGGTGTCACTTATGCCGCCTTACGCTGCAGTCACACCTGGCCTGCATCTGGAGCCCTGGCTCGGGATGGAAGAGAGCCGAGCATCAGCCCACAGTAAGCTGCATTGTGGGGAGAAGAAATAGCCGTCCTTTGCTTGGGCCACCAGGGAGCCGAGACAGAATCAGCATCATCTATCAGCATCTGCATCCGAGGGGCAGAGGCAGCTGTTAGCACTTGTACCCGAGACAGAGCCCTAACTACAGGATGAGTGTAAGATGGTCGGAGCGGGCTTAGTGTTAGGGCTAGTAAAATCTGCCTGTGCCACTACTGGCTGCCAGGCCCTAGCCCTGTCCTGTCTGTACCACCAGGGGGCCTTGAAAATACCATCTGATTAGGGTGTATCTAATTCACCTGCAGGCTTTGAGGGTATTTGGGACCAACAGGTAGAGAAGGCATTTCCAGAGAATCGAGGATCACTTGGATGAGTGACTCCTGAATATCCTGCTGGCACAGGAGTATGAATATGTTTACTTAAAAAATTTATTAGGACCTGACTAGTGGCCCAGTGGATAAGGCATTGGCCTGCAAACCCAAAGGTCGCTGGTTCAATTCCCAGCCAGGGCACATAACCAGGTTGCAAGCCAGGTTTCCAGTCAGGTCTGTAGCTGGAGGCAGGTGAAAGACAACCACACATTGATGTCTCTTTCTGCCTCTCTCCCTTCCCCTATCTCTAAAAAATAAATAAATAAATAAATAAATAAATAATTTGAACGCACTATTTGTCCCATGATTTGCATTCATTATCCCTAATCACCACCACCCTCTGCAAGAAGAAGCAAGTAAACCAACCAACTTCCAAAACTGCAGAACAGGCTCCACAGTGTTAACTGCTCGAGGTCCCCCAGCTTCTCTCAGCAACAGACCAGGATCCCAACCTAAGTCTTGCCCTCTGCCAAAGGTTTCCTGTCCAATCCCCACAACCTGTGAGTGTCCTTGGCTAATGCCACCTGTGACCACTCATCCCTGAGCTCTCTCTGAAGATGGTTCTGGAACACAGAGCAGACAGTGGCAGGCAACAAGCCATCTGGCACCAACCATCTCCGCAGCCCACCATTGTTACTAATACTTGGACGTCTATTCATCACCAACACAAACGGTTTCATTGCTTTTGCTTAATCCCATCTTCTCCCAACCAAAGGACTTCAGAATACAGTAGACATCAAGCCTTGTGGAGCTTCCAACCCACAAACCCCATGTCAAGAGAACTGCTTTCCATTTTTATACTTTCCTGTTATGGACTCAAATAAAAATGTTTGTTACTCCCTAGTATTCAGTATAATTCTCCATCCTTAACTCCAGTTCCCTAATTTACATGAGTGCAATTGACAAATATATTTCTCAACTGATATACATGAAATGACTAATACAGTGAAAACTAGAAATTAGATGAAAACGGACTCATTTTTTTAAGTAAAAGCAAAGGGTATAAGCATCTAGATCAAAAAGGAATATAAGGAATTATACCAGAAGCAATTAGACGGATAATTCTATGCTTTTTTATTCAGTTATTTCAAAAATATTTGCTGATCATTTGCTTCAAAATGTACATTTAAAAAATTCATACAAAACTGTAATTTGTTTTCAAACCAAACAGAAACAGTGGAAAAAGGATTTTGAGAAAAGTTCACTGAAAGTAAAAAGCCCCTCCCCCCCAAAAAAGAAACCCTTTTATATGAGCATAAATACGGCAGGTACAAATTTTCCTTGAGTTCCTTGTTGAAATTTGGTCCGTAACATGAACAGGCTAAGTAGGAAAACAAAAAGACACTTTTTATCCACATTTGCATTATGAGTTGCTCAGGGCACCAGCCGCCTTGGCTCATCCTTCAGACGTTTCCTAAACAAAAAGCTGAAAAATGAGGTTGTCTCACCCCATGAACACTTGACTCGGCACCCGGAGAAATGGCGGCAGGTGGACCACAGGCAGCCTGTGGGCAAACACGGCTGCCCGCATGTGGCTTCCCCTCCCCTCCACGTGAGTGAGAAGCTGACATGCTTTTAGGCAGAACGATGGGTGAAACCTCAGCTGTCACAACTGATCTTACTCCCTGACACTGACTCACTACTCTTATTAATGCCCCATCATGAGGATATTTTTTTTTCCTTTTCAACAGATTAAAACAAAACAAAAAACAGTATGTGGACTTCGAAGATGCTGCTACAATGTTCTACTAGAGTGCCACCAAAACCAACCCAGAATCATGAGAACAGCAACAGAGGGAGAGTGGCGGACGTTTCCTCTGTAGGGATGACAGGCCCCTCCCGCGGGTCCCTCCCCCACCACCGGCAGGGCGCTGTGGGGACAGCAGCGCGGGAGGGCTATTGCACAACCCGGAAGAGCAGGGGTGGCGGGCGGGCCAGGGCGGCGCCGGAGCGCCGCTCACGCAAGGTAACACTGAGTCAGGGGCTCGAAGTTCTGCAAAGGCCAACCTAAACCCACTGCCAAATGGGTCTGAGTTAACACTTGTGACAAAAGTAAACACCTGTGTCATAGAGACTTTGGATTGCATGGGAAGCAAAAGACCATAAGAGGTTATAGCCAGGATACCCTTTTATAATTGGGGGGGCGGGGAGGGGGGCACCAGAAGAGCAGGGCTCCACGCTCCCCCTGACAGGTATGGGGCACAGGTTTCTGCAGCCACCCAGGCAGCCCAAAGCTGACTCTAAAGAGAAACCAGAAACAAAACAGGACACACATCAATTCAGGTGGGGATAGGGGGGAGGTCAAGACAAATGACACTGAACTGTCACAATCTGTGTCTTTTACATGTAACTGTCCCAGGCCTGGTGTCTCTGGCTGCAGGAGGCTGCAGGAGGCCCCAGCGCCCTAGCAGCAGGGGCTGGCTGGCGCCCCAGGTCACACAGCCAGTAAGGCACTTCTCACACAGAGTCTGCTTATAGCGCAAAACTCACAGGTTGCAGAGCACCAGGTCACATGCAGCCCACAGGTCGTAATTGTGGGCCCCCCCTTTTCAAAGACCTCCATGAAAAGGCTCGGTGGGGGGTGGGGGATGTGAGGCAGCTGAGGGGTAGCGGGGAGGAGGTCTTTTTCAACCTTTGGGGAGAACTGGGGTAGAGTGAAAAGTTAGTAAAGGCCTCATGGGGCCAACCATGGGCCAGAGTGATTCTATTTAGGTTTCGAGTGAACCAACAATGACCCAGCTCTGACAGTGCCCGGCATCCCTCCTGACAAGCAGAGCTGTGAGCTGAGAGGGCCATGGCTGGGAACAAAGACCACTCAGCGGTCCTGACTCACACTCTACCAAAAAGAGAGGCCTGTGAAGACTAGAAATGGAGAAAGAGGTCCTTGCACAGGGATCGAGTGACATCCTGCCCGCCCTTGCCCCGAACACCTAGGGCTCAGAAAAAAGCACCTGGGAAGGCTGGCACGTATGGAATAAATCCAAACCAAGCCCCCCAGCTGCACAGTGGGCAAGCTGAGTAGAGTTTAAAAGTCAGCCCAGGAATCAACTTTCCTGTTGGGAATCTGGGGAGGCGATGCTCTCTGCCCCTACTTTTCAGCCACCCCTTAGAAAAATGGTCAAACAGTACTGAGAAAGAAAGGCCCCCTAAAACCCAGCAGCATAAACTCCTCCCAACAGCCAGCCCCGGCTTCGGGGGTCCCAGGGTCCAAAGGGTGCCAGTTAAGAGAAGCAGAGCACAGATGACTGTTTTGGTTTCTGAAATGTTAAGTTCTGCCTTCAGCCATGAGTGGGAAAGGTTCTCTCGGCAACAACTCTGCTCTGGTGGCCCCACACACAGGGCTGGAACTGACGGGAATGGGAGAAGCAGCTCTCCCAGCTCAGCCTCCCCCTCCCCCCAAGAATTGTCCCCTACCTTCAGAAAGGACACATGCAACTTATTAATAGTGCAGCTCTCAGAGCCTGAACAGTAAAAATAACCTTCCCACCACCGAGTCTCCAAGAGGGGAATCAGTCTCCAAGAGGGGAATCGGCAGCTGGGGATTCTCCCGACTCCCCAACACACCCCACCTCCCCACCCGTCCCTCTCCTGCCTGGCCACCCCTTGCTGTGCCAGGCAGAGGTGTTGAGGGGGCCCTTGCTGAGGTAGATTCGCACGTGCTCTCCTGCCTGGGTGTGTGGTGCTGAGCTGGCCCCTCACACTTGGAGGTCCTGACAGGCCCCTCGCAGATGGCTTGGCACAGCTGGGACCAGAAGACTGTTAGAGACTGAAGAACAGTCCAAGTGGCCAAATCAGGGCAAACCAGCCCAACGAGCTCACAGGGCAAAGTGGAACTGAGCTACTTTGGCCCCTGGCAACATGGTCTGAGCCAACATGCCAGACTTGGCTCTGCTCTGCCAAACTGTGCCAGGGATGCCAGAGGGGTGACAAAGCCCCCTACAATGACCTTCCTATTCCCCTCCCTCAAATCACTTCTGCAGTCCAGGCGGTGAGATGCTGGCTTTACTCATGTCTCGGGTTTAAAGAGCAGAAAAGATTTTGACTTACTCTCATCATTCAACAAGCCTGGTGCTTTAGAAACAGCCAAAGTCAGCCCTGCCACTGGGTGGCGGTCCCACCTCTGAGACACTGTACACAGCACCGGAACCGGAGCCTGCAGGAGACTCAGGACCCAGCGCTGTGTGGGTGCGGCAGCGAGCACCTAGAACACCCGTGCGCAGAAGGGAAGCTGCTGGAGGCCAGGCCCTGGGCTGTGGCTCAGCACCTGGCCAGTTCACAGCACACGTGGATTTGCGGGAAGCATGACTCATGTTTCCCAGGACTCACCTGGGGAAGCAGCCGCTGGCTGGCATGGGGCAGCACATGCCACCCAGGACAAGGCCTGGAGACCACCTTTGGTGGCTGGGCTGCTGGGGCAGGTGCAAGAGGCTGCTGGCCGGTCAGTGGGCCACCAGCAGCCACCACACTACCCTTCTACCAAGTTTCTGCCTTGCAGCCCAGAAGGGTGTCAGAGGGGGATGGGAGAGATGCCTGCCTTCAAAAACTGTCCCACTTTCTAAGAGTAATCAGGTGAAGCCAAGGGGAGTTTCTTTTGGGTCACCTTATCCTGACAGAGATGAGGGTCTACAATGGTGTTAGGAAACATGCCCCTCAGTCTCTAGAATAAATTAAAATTGACCTATAATGCAAGTGATGTTGAGAACGGGCACTGCCTTGATGGAAAGACCCATCTCCCTTTCTCGATACTGATCCAACGTTCTGCCTCTACTGTGATGTCAGAAAAAGGATCAGCTCATCAAATGACATGAACAGTCCTGTGCCCACCAAGAACTACTCATCACCGCAGCTTGGAGTCCATGAGTTCTTAAACAGGACCTTTGAAAGCCTGACTTTCCTGTGCAAGTCCGGGCAAAGCACCATCAGGACCTGATCTCTGGGGAGAGAAGAGGGCGAGACCGCGTGAGGGGCGCCATGCTGCTCCCCCAAACAACCGCTCCCGGTTCAAACTACCTACAGCACTGGAGGGGTGCTCAACAAACATTAGCAGGTGACAATGACAATTCCAAAGAACACTCAACAAGGGAGGCCAGTGAGGCCCTGGTGTTCCTTCAGGCAGAGGGATGAAGTAGGGCGGCAGGGCTGCCTGGGTCAGGGGTTTAGACCAGCCCTTGCCCCACCGGTCCCACCGGCGGCTGGATTTGGTTTCAAATGCTGGTGAACGGTAGAAAAGCAGATGCAGCTGGGGTTGCTGAAGAAAGTCCTGGGTCAACTCCGCCATCAACTTCCCGGAAGAGCTAGATGCTCAGTACACTTGTTGCTCTGGACAGTGGGAAGACTTGTCCAGTCCCCAGCACTTCCCTAGCAGAGTGAGGGCAGGCTGATGTCCCACGCAGGACCAGCCACTGGCAAGCTGTCTTGAGTCATGCATGGGACCCAACAGAGTTAACACCATCCTTCTGGACTGAGCTGTCAGGTCCTGAAGCCAAATGCCATGGCATTTACGAGGAGCAGCGTCCTTGCTGGGCCTTGAGACAGTGTGTGCAGAACTGGAATCATGCATGTCGTCTGGTAATCAGCACCTAGATTAAGACCAAGAGGGTGGTCTCTCCTCTTCCTGCCCATCCACATGGGGACCACTGGGGGCCTGCGGCTGGCCCCAGGAGGAGGTTCCTCACGCGAGGCTTCTAGACTTTGACAGGTCCCGGGTACCAACGCTGGGGTTGGGTGGCCCAGACTGCCATCTTAGCTCCCTCTCATGGTAAAAATCAAGACACAGAAAAATTGCACAATATGGAGAAAGTAGTAAAAAGAGAAAGCAGAAGCCATGACAGACGAGAACTGACACCAGCAGAAAGATAAGCAAGAGAACCTGGGCTTCCAGAAAATCCAACACAGGACAGAGGTGAGGACATGAGTGGCTTGAGGGACAGCAAGAGGAAGATTTTTGGTTTTATTGAGAATGATTTATGGAATAAGAAAAAAGAGTCAAGAAGTAAGAAAGAGGAAAAGCCCCATTTAAAGACAGGTTCCTGCTGTCTGAGATGGAGCATCACAAGCAGGAAGGGGAGGCAGTGACGGAGGCCTGGGCCTCCCGCTGCCCTGCTGGGCCCCCTCAAGAGGATTCCTGTTCTCAGCACTTTGGCCTTAAGGAGACTTGAGTTTCTTAGTCCGTGGGGAGGTTCCATTCTCTGCTTTCACCACTCCATTTTCATGGTAACCTAGGAAGTAAAGGGAGACAGATGTGGTGTTTCTGCTGGGCCCCAAGTGGCGGGGCAGGGTGGGGGTGGAGAGGGCTGGCAGGCGGCCCAGCTGCTGCCCGCAGGGTGAGCTGAGGGACCAGGCAGACTGTCCCCCAAGGCTCTGCTTCCCCCAGGGTATTGCCATGAGTAGTTCTGTTTGAGGTGGTTGGTCTCTGAATATCCTTTGGTGAAAGGGGCTGGGATGACACACAATAACCCAGGAACAGGAGATGCAGGCCTGAGACTGGGGTCAGATCCTTGCTGAAATCACTCAGCCGCTGCCAGTGGCCTCAGTCCTGTCAGACCCCCTGAAGGGCAGCCACCCACTTCAGCAACAACTCTCGGGGTAACAAAAGAGGGGTGGGGCAGAGAGGCTTCCCTCATTACCCAATACTCCTTTGGCAAAAAAATTAGGGCAGAAATCTTTTTATTGTCTAAAACACGTCCCTGTGCTTGCTCCAAGTCAGACAGGCACAGCTGGCTGCCACCCCACGCCCCATCCCCACGGCAGCCAGGCCTGGCTCCCTGACACACCTAGCCGCACACGTGTCTGGTCCTAACACAAGAGCCCGTGCCAAGCAGGCCACACCTGCAGAAAGGCAGGTGAGTCAGAACACATCCTGGTGCAGGCACAAAGGCCTCCAGGCTGGACAGAAAGCAGAGGGGTGGTAGTGCCTCAGGACCCAGGGGTGGGTGGTTATGAAGTGTGGCAGGGGCCAAAGCAGCAGTGGGTGTTCCACCCCTGCCGCCCACCTACTACTGTGCCATCTTGAGTCATTCCTGAAGGCAGAAGAGGAGCCAGGAGCCTGGAGGGCAGGGGCAGGCCATGGTATAGACAGAGCAGAGGGCAGGTGAGGACAGAGGAGCTGTGCAGCCCAGAGAACAGGCGCAGAACTTGGCTGGCGGCCAGAAGCCACCCTGAGGACAAGCTTCCTGTCAGAGTTCCCCACCCAGCCGCTGCCCTGCCCCACCGCTGCCACAGGGCTCCTGCCTAGTGAGGGCCAGCCCTGCCCACAGTCTGTCCCTGGCCCACACCCAGCCACGTGCCAGTCAGGCCCTGGCAGGAGCCAGGGAGCTCTGGGCCCAGGGAAGGAGTCCAGATGCAGGGCCACAGGACTGGTCTGGGTAGAGCCCAAGAAGCCCGGCCCTGACTCCTTCCCACCCACCCCAGGCAGCCTCCACCGCTGCCTGCCCTGGCACTCACCCGAGTCCCGCTTGATGGGCCTTGGTGGTAGTTTGGGGGGAGCCAGGACTCTCCGTTTGGCGCTCTGCTCGTTCCAGTATTCCCGCCAGTGCCGCAGCTGGGAGTGGATGAAGCGCCACATGAGCCAGGCCTGGGCAGCACACACCAGCAGCAGCACGCACAACCTGCAGAGGGGCAGAGCAGGCGGTTCAGGGGCCCGGGCCCACAGTCCAGGGCAGGGGAGCTCCCAAGGTCAGGAATCCTGCGGATCCCATGGCAGATCACCTTTGGCCCCTGAGCACCCCATTCTGCCACCACCACTGGGAAGAGCACAGGGTCCAGTGACGTCTCTGAACTAGCACACTCCGAGGGCTGCGGATGGACCAGACTAGGGAGGCTGTCAACAGACATACATCCATGTCCAGTCACATCATCCCCATCCCAGCTGGGACCCACGGCCTGTCCTTTTTGTACCCACAACACAAAGTATGGCTCATGTCAGCTTCATATATATAGGAAGAATTCAAATGAACCAAATTAGATACAGCAGAAATGTTTTCATGGCTTCTCATCCAGCATAGCACTTAAAAGCTGGACTGGTCACACACCTTCCAGGCCCCAGGGTCCCATGGAAAACACAACAGCTTCCTCAGTGCCTTCCTTGCTGCTATAGGAGGCCACTGGCCAACCTGCTGAAAACATGACTGCAGAGTCCAGTCAGAGTTGTAATGATCACTGACAGGCTGGGTGAGAAGCCACCCACCCCGCAAAGGTGAGGGGATTCCCACAGGGACTGAGGCCCTGACTAGTCTTTTTGGGCCAGGCCCAGGAAGTGAGGATGGTTTTGATGGAAGAGAAGGCTGGTATCTCTTCTCCCCTCAGGCCGAACGTCCAGAGCTCCTGGCAGTTCCCAGGGAGCCTAATGTATGGTTTTGCACTTCTGCCCAACTCACCTGCAAAGTAAGGTGTTAAAGTTCCCTTTCTCAGGTTCAAAAGCTTGGTTTTCCATGCGGGCAAGTCCAAAGCCGATGGCCAGCACGGCAAGGGTGAGGATGAAGAGGCGGGTGACCCCAAACACAGCAGCCCAGGCATTAAACCTGCTCGCAGAGGTGGAAAAGGGACAGCAGCCTTTAGGCCTGTGAGGAAACTTCACCCACTTTTCCAGAAGAGATCCAAGTGGGAAAAAGGTTCAAGGGGCTTGAGGGATGAGGCATCTAGATAAGATGCTCCAGGAGAGAAAGAATCTCAGGGTGCAGCCTGCAGGTAAGGGGAGCAGTTGCCGCCCAGGACGGGCCCTTCCCATCAGAGGACACCCCACCCACTGCACCTCCCGGCCGGCCTCCACTTACAGCTTCTCATTGTTCTCATCTGCGAAGTAGAAGAGCCGAGCCATGTGGAAGAGGAACTCGGTGGAGTACTGCAGCAGCAGAAGGATGAGGCCCAGGCGGCTCAGGCTGCGGGAAGAGATGAGACTCACAGTGCCCCCGAAGCCATAGAGAGCAGAGATGAGGGGCCCAGGGCTCTCCACTCCCTGGCCGGCCCTGCCTCTTCCTTTAGGATTCAGTTTTGCTGTCACATTGCCAGAATTTTTCCTAACACTGAACCCCCCCCGGCCTTTTGCCTGTTCCAGGTCAGGCAGCCCTACTGTTCCCATAGTGGCCCCGGCTGAGGCTCTTGGCTGAGGCTCTTCGGAGCAGCATTCACCTTATTCTCATCACCTGGCCAGGGACTAAGCATGTAAAAGGGGCTCAGAACAAGAGGCTGAGCTTTGCATGGAGAACCAGGGGTTCTCCCCACCTAATTTTTCATTACCTGTGTTCGTAGTTTAGAGGTACACAAAGCAGCAAAACTCAACATAACACAAAAATCTATGGTCGCAATCAAACTCTTAAAACACAGCACCCACTCAGACATCCCCTCTGCTCAATTCCAGGCATGACTTCGTTACTGACTCTCTGAAGCAGTTTGCTGTAGATGGTCCACTGTCTTTCCAACACACAGGGGAATGACCAATCCTGCTGAACACGCAGGGCTTCAAAAGTCAATGAGATAACATGGGAGCCCTCCCATGGGTCACGATGAATAAGGATCAATTCCACCCAATGAGACCAAACAAGTGCAAAATCAATCACGATGGTCACAGGCTCTTGAGAAGGGGCAACAGCATCATATGCAAACTCCCCAACGTCCTCACATAGCCTGGGAAGTCCAACACAACCCAGCCCAGGACCTCATCTCTGGCCCCTTGTCTGTGCTCCAGCCACACTGGGCTCCCCCACCTGAGGCACCTCCTGCGAGAGGCTCTCCCTTTCCACACCAAAGGTGCCAAGAGCACAGGTCACTGTTACATTGCCATGATTTTAATTTTCTTCATTGCACTTACCACCATGGGCAACTCTTTATTTAACTTCCTTATTTATGTTCTGCCTCCTGCCGACATGGACACCCCAGGGGAGCAGGGCCCGTCCGCCCTCACACAGGTGTAACTGCAGCCCGAAGCAGCGCTTGGCCCACGGGAGGGTTCAGGTCTGTGCTGAGCGAGCGAAGACCCCCCGAAAGCCACGCTCTAGCTCTTCACCACAATGAACGCCACGCCGTTCGGCATTCCAAAGGTCTGTCTTCCTTGAGAAATCCTGTAGCCAAGGGCCTGTCCTTTCCCCACACTCACTTCAGAAAACGGGAACAAGGACTGGGCGGGGGTGGGGTGGGGAGCCCATGTTCCCTAAATGAGCACAGCAGCAGCTACACCCTGACCCAGTGCCGGCCTCTCTGGGAACCGGATGGATGTGACTTTGGCAGGACCTGTTGCTCCCTGCCCTCTTCTCAGTCCTGTTCTCCGAATTCAAAGGACTTGGTGCAAACAGCGTCAGACACCTGCCCTTGTCCTTCCCTGGGAGATGTCAGATGAAGAGAAAAACATCACGGGGCATCTCACATCTTTAGGAGCAAGAAGGGACCTAACAGCAGCAGGAAGCTCTCCTCTGGGGTCCTGCCTATACTTTCTCACCCTGACCTTGTCACACACTGCTAGGGGTGGCAGCACAGGCTGGCTTCCCCAGACCCATTCTACATGTGACACATGAGTATCCAATGCAAGAACAGAACCACCCTCACCACAGAGCCTTCAGCCTCTCAGGACCAGCCAGGAAGCCTCACTTTTTACGCCTCCTGAGGCAGACGCATTCTCACCGGATGCCCGCTGCGTGAACCTAGGAGAGGATGGGCCCCAAGACCTCCCGGTTGCTTAGCAGAAAATTACATCACCAGGTCACCTGTCACAAGTTCTCAAAATGCCAGCTTATAGCAAGACTGGTGCGCCCCTGTACTGTATGGATAACACTCAAGAAAAGCCCAGATTGGCAATAACATTTCCTGCTCATCAATGTGCATCTTTTCATTAAGAGACACTCGAGGCCAAATACCACAGCAACTCTTTCAACTTCTGAACAGGCGGCAGCAACTACTCTCTGTTTCATCACAAATGAAAGGGACAGGGCTCAGCTTTGGGCTGCCCTCCAGCACCATCCTCCACTGGCAGAGCCACAGACCAAGTGCCAACATCCCGGCAAGCCTGCCCTGGCTTTCTCGGGTTGTGGTGGTCATTTGTCTGGGTTCCCGTAAGAGATGACACAAGTCATAGTTCAGTGCTTAACACTATTCCATCCTCCTATGTGTATAACTCTCTCCCCTATCAGGTGGCAAATGCTTCACTGAAGACAAAGGAATCTTCTGTCATCTCTGCATTCTCAGGTCTTAGCCTGGTACACGACACACAGAGGGCCCTCCCCTAACTGCCTGCTAGTAGAATGAGTGTGTGCGGAGATGCACGGACACATGGGGCAGGCCCGGCCGCACTCACTTGAGGAGGTACGCTCCGGCTATGTGGACCAGGTACAGGCAAATGTACTGGAGCTGGCGGGGAATTTCCTCCTGCAAACAAGAGAAATGGACAGTGAGGACAGTGAGCATGCTTGGACGCCGGTGTTGAGGGGAAGTACTGAGGGGGAAGTGTGGGCCACGCGGCCTCCCCCACGGCTGCAGGGCTGGCTCTTGAACACAGAGAGTTTCAGGTCAGGCCAGAAGCCTGTGCCCCATGCTGCTGAAAAGTCTGAGGGCAAGGCAGCAGTTTCAGGTCCAAAGTCAGAGGGTGGGATTGGGTTGAGAAAGAAGGGACAGGGGCTAAGGAACAAGGCTTTGGAAATAACTCAGAGGGAAGCTATTTGAAAAAAAAAAACAACAAAAAAAAACTGTGGGAAGGGCATGAACCTCTCCATCTGCCATCCAGAACATGAGACTTAGATTTCCCCCCAAAGCCACATACATGTCAAGCCTGGGACGCAGGCAAGAGAAGGGTGCTGGTGGCCCACGTTCATGGAGGTCCTCCTGGGGACTTCAATGGCAGCTGACTCAGCATCTTCTATACCCACCAACACACGCCCCTCACCACCCTGCACTCTGGGCTTCTAGAGGAAGGGACAGGGGAAGGGAAGACGCATGGCTTCAAGCAGGGGAAGTGAGCACTCACCTTCCGTACCTTCTGGAAGTATAGCTCAGGAAGTGCGTGCAGCCAGTAGGCCAGCTGGCACAAGTAGAAAAACTTCACCTGAAAGCTGGAGACAAGGGAACGAGTCACATGGGCAGAGTGGAGAAAAATGTCCCCATGGTGCTGGCCAAGCGCAGGAGGAAGGCGAGGGCCAGGGTGTGTGAGGAACCAGCCGAGAGGCGCGAGGGAGCCTGGGGACCCGGCTCCACAGTCGAGACCACTCAGAGGGACACAAAGTCCACTGAGAGAAATAAAAAGGGTAAAAAGAGTGCAAAGGAGGGGAGACTGAAGAGGGAGCTGGTTCTAGAGAACTGACAGTAGAGAAAGGGCCTCTGTAGCAAAGAAAGGACCTAACTTAGCTAAAGTCCTCTGTCAATCTACAGGATCTCAGGAAAAGCAGGAGTGGTCCCCCGAGGGACAGTGGCCCAGCTGCTGCCCCCGTGTCTCATCTGGAGCAGGATGGGAAGGGGGACACTGCCTCTGCGAGGGCACCAGCTACTGAAGGTCAGAAGGGAAGATGTGCCGTGAACATGAGAGCGTTACCAGGAAGGTCAAAGCCAGAGAACTGTAGGGACATGATCTGCCTCTGTGTCTGAATGGCTGAGCACCCTCAGACTTTGCATGGTGGCCCTAACCCCCAGTGTGGCGGTTAGGAGGCGGGGCCTTCAGAAGACAGCTAGCTGAGTGGGACCCTCCCCCTCCTGCCCTGTGAGGGCCCAGAGAGAGGAATGCTGAACGAGAAGTGGACCCTCACCACACACAGAAACCTCAGGCACCTGACCTTAGACTTCCCAGCCTCCAGAACTGTGAGAAACACAGTCTGTTGTTCGTGCACCACTCAGTCCGTGCTGCTGTGTTACCGCAGCCCAAGCTGGGACATCACCCCTGTGACAGGGGCTAGTGCAGACAGCACGCCTTGTTGGGATTCTCCAGTCCAGCAGACTAGGAGGAAGGAGCACCCAGACGAGTCTGTCTCCCACCAGACTGCGCCTGAACAGGCTCGGGATGGGACTGAGGCCCGTGCCAGCTGGCTCCACGCTGTTCCGGACACATTCTGGGATAAGGAAGCCAAAGGACTGGCTGGCTCCTCCCTGGAGACCAAGTCATGAGAATACTCACGGGAGGTACACATGTGGGTAGTCTTCCCAGAGGCTTCTCGGGTTTGTTAAATATCCTTCCTGTAGTAGGCGAGAAGAGACAGTATTTAGAAATGTCAGGGGTCAGGGGTCAGAGAAGCATCTACTCCCCACTGGCAGGAAGGGGAAAGAAGACTCGTGAAATGAAGGACGTCTAGGGGGTGGGGGGGCACCCATCCTCCGAGCAAGCTGGCAAGCTGGCTCCTCTGTAAAATGAGAGTGAAGATACTTACCCTCCCAGAGTTATTGTTAGAAATGAATGTGACAGTTTATGTTTGTGTGACAGGGTCTAATATCATGGCTGGCATGTGACAGTCAGGAAATGTTTGTAGAAAGAAGCAGCAAATGGACGCCAAAATCACCGTCCACCTGGAAAAGCAAGAAGCCTAGTCCGGCTCTTCACGTCACCCCACAGGTCCCCTAAGTGTGACACAAACCATGCTGCATCACTATGGCCAGCCGCCTCTGTTACTCCACAGATTCCTCAGGCTGTGGGCTTCCCCTGCCCTCCCTTCAATCTCCAGCATCTCACACCCAGGGCCTCTTACAGAGCGCAGGGAGTAAACCAACAAGCCTCCCATCGCAAAACGTACAGAAATGACAGACAAAATCTAACAAGCATTCTCTTAAAGGCAAAGGGGAACTCACTGTAAGAAAGAAGAAAACCCTGGGATCCCCAAAAGAATAGGGACCTGACAGCCACAGCAGCAGGGTAAGATTGTGGGGCCAGAGTGTGTGTGCCCATGTGGGAACAGGAGGTGGTCCCTTGGGAGGGGGAGCCTGGCACCCACGTGTAAACTCAGGACCCTTACAGAGCTGCCCCCTTAGAGAAAGAGCAGACTAGAAAGAGTCTGATGACTCACACGGGAAGATGAAGAAGATATCTGCTTACCCTGGGCTAAGGATGAAAACAACAATATCATCCCTTGAAAATTCATTGCCTGAGGTCTGCTTTCACAGGCGCCTGGAGTTCAGATTTACACCACTGTGGTACCGGAAGCCGCAGTGCTGACAGTACTGTGGGCCAGTGATACCACCGGGACACTCGAGGCGGCTTCTCAGTAACACAACTAAAATCTGAGCTGGGCCACCAAACTCCCAGTCTGATGACCTTAGGCCCAGCTGCTTCCATAAGTCAGAAAACAAATGGAGATGGTGGCTTTGATGAGGAGGCTGAACCTCACATGTTCACACTGGGACCGAGGGGTCAGCCATGCTTAGGAGGAAGAGGAGGCCAACAGGCTGTAAGGAGAAGCACTCCAGGTTACCACCCACTGGGTCCTCAGTTTACACCCAAATGAGGGCCAGCCCAGCCACCTTGGTGGTACTAAACACCCTGGGACATCTCCGGTAGATTCCTCAGCCCCAGCCCCCATCCCTGGGGCCTCTTTAGCACAATGACCTGACACGTGTAATCAGGCACATGCACCAGAATGGCCATGGCAGCTCTGATGTGAAGGGACTGGTCTTACTTAACCCAGACCCTCCTGGCTTCATTTCTAGCCTCTTCTCACCACCACTGCCCTCTACCCCTCGGTCACACGCACACTGAGACACACAGGTGGGAGAAATGCTTTCTGACACCCACATGGCTCCTAGCCACCCCTGCCGTTCACCTGCCTTCACCAAAATGTCAGACCTGGGCCACAGAGAAGTGTAGCCTTCTGCTCTCTCAACCTCGTTCCACAGAAATCACAGAGGGGACAATGTTCCTTTTTAGAGGAAGGAGCAATATACTTAAGGAGGGAAATGGTACTTCTGGGACTGAGATGGGAAAGGCATTTCTGCTCCAAATAAGACTGGCCATTTCAGGCAGCACAGAGAGAAATGAAAACCCAGGTGACCTCATGATTTTAAACAGGAACCCTCCTCGGCTTGGCCCTTTCCCTTAGGAGACAAGGAGGTCAGAACTTTGAAGCCAACAAGCAGAGAAAAATGCTGCCTGCTTGCGAATGTCCAGTCTCTGGGGACTGTGAGGGAGGAGGTGGGGGAGCAGAGCAGGGGAGCCAGAGGACAAATGACTCACTGCCCTAAGAACAGCCTTTCCAGGCCTCGGGCCAGGCAGCTGCCTGAGGCGGCCTGGGGCTGGGGCACCCTCTGAGCTCAGGCTCGTGAAGGACCCTGGGCCCAGGATCCGAGTGTAGCACCTGTAACCCACCCCAAATCCCACCCACCAACAGGCACTGGTGGAGGGTCTGGGGAGCTTTTGCAATCCTTTGTCCTCTTCTGGCTCTACAGGTCGACCTATGAGCTAAGCGAGGCCTGTGCAAGCTGGAACAACCTCTCCCTTCCCCCTACAGCCTTCCTTTTTGGTGTAATAACAAAAAGAATAACAGAAACAGCAGAATCCAGTCACAACACAGCCGGTTGCTCCTTAATTCAGACATACCTTATAACATCTGTCCTCCAGGAACAACCTCGTACTAAAGTGCTACTCTAAGTGAACAGGAGAAATTAGCCCTGATCCAAGCACCAGTACAAAAGGTGTCCCTTCTACAACGTTCTCACTAGGCACTGGACTGAGGTTTTAAAATAGGATGTCAGAGCCCTGGCTGGTGGCGCAGTGGATAAGGTGTCAGCCTGCGAACCCAAAGGTTGCTGGTTCGATTCCCAGCCAGGGCACATAACCGGGTCTCCAGCCAGGTCCTTAACTGGAGGCAGGTGAAAGGCAACCATACATTGATGTCTCTCCCTCTCTCCCTTCCCCTTTCTTGAAAATAATAAAATCTTTTAAAAAATAAATAAAATTAAATAAGAAGTTAGGCAGCAGAACCAAATGCCCACCACCCTGCTCCCCTCAGTACAGTGTATGTGTACATGTTTGGTCCTGGCCAACGAACAGTAGTTAAAAGGTAAATTAAAAGGATGAGGTTGACATTCTCATGAACTTGTTGGTTGTGGCACAGCCACACCCCTTCTTCACCCTGTCTGCATAAATGCAAAAAGAAGTATCTGGGTCAGACATCAAAATAAAACTGGTTATTTCTAGAAGAAGGAATTTGGGGTAACTTTTTCTTTTCTTTTTCAACTTTTCTGTATTGCTCACTGTTTAAAAAATGGTCATCCATAATGTTTATAATAACAATCTATTACTTTAAAAACTGTTGAGGACTGAAGCAAGAAGATGCATTTTGTAGTTCATTCATTCTCGTAACAAATATTTAGTGAGCAGCTCAGGGTCTAGTAGGAGGGTCAGACTGCAGAGAATACACATATGAATAAGAAAAACATCACAGCAATGGGCATAGTCCAGAAAACACAAACTGGAGTGAGGGCTGGTCTCTGAGGAGACGCCATTAGGTGGAGGCTAGGATAGTGCAAAGGGGCTGGCCGTGGGATGTCGGGGATGGAGCACCTGATCACAAGGACCACGAAGTAAAGCCTGGGAGGCAAGAGCACTGGGCAAGCTGGAGAATCCTGGGAAAGAGCCGTGCGGCTGGGACCAGCGGGATGAGATGGGCAGAGGCCAGAGCACAGCGGTCAGGGAGAAAACCGTTCCACTGCAAGGGAGATGAGAGCTTTTAAGCAGAAAAATACAGCGTTTGATTTATATTCAAGATCTGTCTGGCTGAGCAGAAAATGGACTGAGGTAGGAGAAGACAGGAGGGGAAACAGCTCCCCAATAGAAGAAAGATGGTAACGATCCAGGCAAGAGATGATGGTGGCTTGGATCGCAAATTGGGGTTCCTCCATCTTGGCACTAGTGACATTAGGGGCCAGACAGCTCTTGGTTGTGGGGACTGTCCGGTGCACTGTCCAATGTCAGCAGCATCCCTGGCCTCCTCCCAGCTATGTAGGTGCCAGTACACTTTGCCACATGTGACTGGAGTGGCAGCGCAGCTAGGAAGCAGCCCAAAGAATCTAGTGTGTGCTGGGGGTTGGGATGGCAGGATCTGCTGATGAACTGACTGGGGAAGATGAAAGAAAGCAAAGAATTATGGAAAATGTGCATGGTAACATAAAAATATGAAAACAAGCTATTTTCACTCCTTTTACAAAACTGCACTTTCAGTCCAGGCAGAGAGGAACAGATGGGGCAGGTGAGCGCCAGGAGCGACCAGGTGTTAGGAGGTGGCGTCACAGGCACTTTCCAGGGTCCCTGTGGTCTCCATTTCCTGTTGAAGATGCTGAGTGGGGAACTGCCTGTCTCCATAACAAAAGCCTGTTATGAGGTTCCCCAAAAAGTGCTACATTTTCCCAGACTAATTAGCATCATCATTTTCAAGCCCTTGAAGGGTAGGAGAAGCAGACAGAGCAGTTGAGCATTTCACACTCTGGAAGGGGTGTTAGGTAACTTGGCTGTTGGCCTCCAATCTGGCCTAAATGTGTCACAGCTGTGTGGAGCTTGGGGAGGGGTGAGGGAGGAAGGGTAAAAGTGATTCATTCAGAGATGAAGCAATGGTTTTGCTGAAAAACCATTTAAATGTGGTCTCTGAGGCTATTCTGCCTCAAAGCAGCTCAGGGTCTCCAGAGGCAGGCAGGAGCCAAAACCCGATTGCTGTGGACGGGTCTGAAATCCAGAAGTACCTCAACTGCCTAGGCCAGGATGTACCTGCACAACAGCGGGGGGCACTCACACAACCACCTGCAGGTCTACCCCCAGGAACAGGGTAACGTGAAAGTCCTGCTTGGGAAGACAGACATCTCAGGTCCCACATTTAAAATTTCCAGCGTTGGGTTTAGGACAAACGTTCTGTGATTAAATAACAGAAATAAAAGCAATGTACAGGAGACATGTTGACTTCTTTGAGAATATAAATTATGTACATCTCTGGAGGCAAAGTTCCTTAGGATGTGAGTTTATCACTGTCACTGGAAGAGGAAGGGGGAGGCAGCGATGGAAATTTCTAAAAGGTCACAGGGCTGCCGAATTTTCCAATGCCAGGCCTGTATTTCCCATAAGGCCATTCTAGCTCCTGAGAAAAAGACTAGGTTCAGACAGGTGGCACTCCAGGTTGGGGGAATGGGGGAGGGGATGCTAATTAAACACTTCCTAGCAGTAACAGGCCCGGTCTTGTTCCAGTGAACCCCAAAGGACTGGCCACATTCCTTTGTTCGAAAGAATTCTGCTGTATCAAAGGTTGCTGGAAATAAGAGTCCTATTGTGTAGAATGAAGAGGTAGATAACTTGTCTGGTCCACCAGGCATTTGTGGGGATGGAGTTGATTCTCACAGGATTTGATGTGTGTACAGACAGGGGGATGCTGGCCTTGCTGACAGGAGGCCAACAAAAACCAGACAGTACACTGGACTCAGAACCAGATCCCGAGTCCAAGCCTATCCTTACTACTTGCACATGCCCATGGGTACACTCAAAACTTGAGCATGGCCTTCTACGATACATAGCACAGACACCGAATGAGCACAAACTTGTCTCATGGGACAGTATTTGCAGGAGGGCAGTGAAATGACCCAAAGCTATCTAGATCCACAATACCATCAGAGTAACCTTACATAATAACTATAACAAGCATTCATTTTGTAGGCAAGATGACTCTCTCCAGCTATAAAACTGCATTTATATTATTTGACCTCCCTCTCACAATACCATGAGGATATAAAAATGGCTTCAGTTCTAAGAAAAGGCCCCACGTTTCCCTACTGCTCCTTACTCCTTTCCTTCCCCGCTAAGCTCCTGTTAGCAATGCAAGAAGAGCCACGAGGACCACTCACCGTCACCACCACGTAGAAGCACCAGATCACCGAGCTGAGATGAAAGACAACCAGCTGTCCAGATTCATTGAACTTGCTGTGTTTGACCTTAGAGAGATGAAGCCGTTTGCTGATTTTCTAAAGAGCAAAGAGAAACCCACATATTAATATACAAACGCACTGGTAATGAACAGGTAAGTCTCAAAGTCCTGCTTCTTCCCAGGAAAAAGCTGAAGATTGTGGCCAGCTGTAATCCAAGTTATTTAGTGTCAGCCCATTATGTGCATATAGTGCTGAGTTTAAAGCAACCGTTTTGAGAAAGCATGTCCTCCTCCATCTAGATATTCAGAAAACACCCTCCAACCAAACGATCTATGACAGAACACGCAACTGCTGTCCTGTCATAGTGCAGGCAGCTCTCTCTCATGTAATACATATTGTTGTCTTACGTGCTGGCTAAAGAATCCTGTGACAGGACCAGGGACCCAAATGTGGTGGGAAACATCCAGTCACTAGGACCAACTGGGGCACAAAAATCCATGGTGAAGAGTTTCAAAGCTCCAAGGTGAGCTCCTGCAACCCAACGTATCTCCCCAGTTTCTGACTTCAGAATCTGGACACATCACTTACATCTAAAATGTACTCCTGAACCACAGCGTGCAAGATGATGGTGATGAAGATGTAAAACAAGATTGTGACCAGGTCCTTCGGCCCGTAGTGGTAGTGCATGGTCTCGCTGTCTGCGGAGGGAACAAGAGCCACGTTAGCATCCCTGGTGTGGGGAAAAGCTCTGGGATCCCAAACTGAACGGAGATCTGAAGGAGAATGTGCCCTTAATGCTCTCCTTCTGCGTAAACCCTAGCCTCAGACGAAAGAGTGCCTTTCCTAGAACTCTACCTGCACTTGTAAAGTGCCCACGGGGAGGGTTCAGGGGAACGGAGTAGACCCCAGTTCGTGATGGCTCCATCCCCTGAGTCTGGGCAGGAGAGCACAGTGGTCACAAGCCAGGGGTTGGATCACTCCCTGGCTGTGTTGACTATGGAGAAGTGACAACCTCTCTAAGCTGGTTCCCTCCCCTATAAAATGGGACTGCTGTTCTACTTCATCAAGCAAGTGTGGCACAGGGGTTAAGAGTGTGGACTCAGGAGTCTCAGTTGCTATCACAGCTCTGTCATTTACCTCCTATATGACTTTGGGATGCCTCTAATGTACAGTCTTTCTGTGCCTCAGTTTCCTTATCTGTAAAATGAGGATAACAGCAGTTTCTGTATTGTATGGTTATTGTGAGAATTAGATGACTCAATAAATGCAAAGTGCTTAGAATAGTATCTGTAGCAAAGTAACTGTTACATATATATTTGCTATTTTTATTGTTGATGTTGGGAGAATTACATTATTATGAGAATAAAATGAGATTATTTTGTAGGCAAGGTGCTTATCATAGTGTCTATAACCATGGTACACAGGCAATAAATGGTAATTTATTAAAATATTATTTAACAGTAATCAATTAGAATCCCAAAGCTTGGCTAGTACAGTCTCTTTCTTCATGGACAGAGGACTTACACCTGCATTTCTGTTAGCGGGCTGCAGGACTGCAAGAGTCTGTGAACGTGGGTCTGCATTCCTGCTAGTTGGCAACTCGCCCCCTACCCCCCAGCACACGCTCTGGTCCCCTTTCCAGCTGCGTGGCATTCACGCTGAGTCACACACATGAATCATCTCTCCCTGCTGAGATGCAGTTACCAGAATGTAGGTGAGATGCAGGGTGGCCACTGAACAAAGCAGACCCAATTTTCTGAGAGTCACCACAACATCAGCCACCACCGTGGCTGGGAGAATGTGACGGTGGCAGTGATGAGAGGGTGAAGGGGACGGCAAGGACAGAGAACACACGAACTCTTAATCAGACAATCTTTCCTTCTTTCTTCTCCCTCCTCTTTTCTACAAAGGCCTGCTCTGTGAGAGGCACTGGGCCAACTGCTGAAATGCAGAGAGAAGACACCACCCCGGCTTCAGCGTCCACAGACCCACAGGAGACTGAGAAATGAACGTACTGTTACCTATGAACAGGCACAGGGTACCAAGAGGTAAACACAGCACACAGGTCAGGGTGAACAGGAAACCTAGGAGTGAGTAGGGGTGGTCAAGGGGTGATGCAGGGGGGGGCACCCTAGGCAGAGGAGGCAGCATTGGCAAAGGATGCATGAGAATGAGGCTAGAAAGCTTCATGGTAGGTGATGAGGCCACTGTAAACAGCCTAGGTTCCACATGAAAGGGTGTGGCTTTATCTTGAAGGCTACACGGAAACATCGAAGAATTCAGATTCAACAGGAAATGATAACATTTGGGTTTTTGGAAAGTTTCTCTGGCAGTAGTGAAGAACATCACACCTGGAGGTAAAGGCCCCAGATAGGGAGCTGTCCCCATGATACAGGTAAGGAACGACAAGGGCAGGAGAAGAGACAGGAAGGGACAGAGAGGGCTGTCAGAGATCAGAAATGGGTAAGACTAGGTGATGCCTCTCCAAAGGGGCTGAGATCTGGGAGGAGAAACAAAGGAAAAGACACTGGCCTTAGGAGGAGAGATGGGTGTGGGGCTTAGCCTCTTCTTCCTCCTGTCCATCTGTGAAGTTCAGATTACACTTTCTCTGCCTTTTTCAGAAGGGAGGATCCAAAGAGACTAGTTAGATAGCAGCCTATTTTGAAACTGTAAAATTACTAAACACATGCAACGTTTCCTCATCAAGACCAGCATTATTAAGCAAAAGTGGAAATTAAAAAGCATAGTCTAAAAACAGTAAAATAACACCTGTTAAGACTTTGGATTATCCATTTTAAAACATATTTGGGGGTGACCTACCACTCTTCACAGCAAGTGCCATGGTTCCAGAGTTGTGACCATAGCCTTAAATCCTTCTTGAAACAAGAATGAATGTGTGAAGCAATACACTCTTTTGTTCCTTCACCACTGAGTGCTACATGTATATCTGATCGTCAACCAATAAATCATGTTCAGGGCTCCGTGCTGAGCCCTGACAAGATGGCAACAAACAAAGTAGGGGCAACCCTGACCTTTTGGAGCTTACAAGGCACATGTCAAAATCTCCTACATTGAAGCCCTGGCATGCGGCACAGTGGATAAGGAACCTGCCTGCAAACCCAAAGGTCGCTGGTTCAATTCCACAGCCAGGGCCCATAACCAGGTTGCAAGCCAGGTCTGCAGCCAGGTCTGTAGCTGGAGGCAGGTGAAAGGCAGCCACACATTGATGTTTCTCTCCCTCTCTCCCTTCAAATAATAAATAAAATCTTTAAAAATTTTTTTTAAGTTTCCCATACTAAAAATCTCAGGGGCCAAAGAACTCCACAGCAACAAACAAGCAACCACATTAAAAAATTGCAAAGGACTTGAATAGAGATTTCTCCAGAGAAGACATATCAATGGCCAACAGGTATGTGGCAAGGTGCTCAACATCACTATCATCCGGGAAATGCAAATCTAAATCATGGGGAGACACCACGTCACCTCACAAGCATTAGAAGGGCTACAATTTGAAGGGAAAAAGAGCAACACAAAATAACAAGTGTTGGTGAGGATGTGTATAAATTAATCTTTATTGTGTTTTGTTTGTGGGAATATAAAATGGTACACTCACTATAGCAAATAGCATGGTGGTTCCTCAAAGTTAAAAATATAGAACTACCATATAATCCAGCAATTCCACTTCTGGAGATATACTAAAAAAAGAATTGAAAGCAGGATCTTGAAAAATATTTGTATACCCAGGTTCAGAGCATTATTCACAACAGCCAACAGTGGAAACAACCCAAGTGTTTATCAACAGATGAATAGGAAAACAAAATATGGTATACATATGTAATTGAATATTATAACCATAAAAAAGGAGGAAATCCTATCACATACAACACAGATGAAGCTAGAGGACACTATGCTAAATACAATAAGCTAGTAACAGAAAGAAAAATAATGTATGGTTCCATCATATGACGTTTCCAGAGTAGTCAAATTTATAGAAACAGAAAACAGGATGATGGTTGTCAAGGGATGGGTAAAGAGGAATGGAAAACTGCTGTTTAATGGGTACGAGGTTTCAGTTTTGCAAGACTGGTTGCCTAACAATGTGAATGTACTTAACACTACTGAAGTGGGCACTTTGAGATGGTAGATTGTGAATTTTATATTCTGTGTAAATTTTATATTCTGTGTACTTTATCACAATTTAAAACAAATACCAGTGACCAGGTGTGACTAAGTGCTCTGACATGAAGCGAGGGCTGGAGGGAAGTAACAAGGAGCAGAAGCCTCACAGAGGGTGGTCAAAGGATGGACAGGGAAGCCAAGGAGAGCAAGGGGACTGAGGAATTGGGAAAGTTGGAGAGCAGGGTGAGGCAGGCTACAGAGGCAGGGGGCCATGGGACCATGAGCCCCCTTACAGGTCATGGCAAAGTATTTGAAAGGCAACAGAAAGCTACCAGAGGATATTAGTTGCATACAAATTTATACCAATCCTTTTCCTGTCATATGTTGAATTTGTGAGAGAGGCAAGGACAGTAGTTAGAAGGGACTGCAGCCCAGAGGGTGGGAGGGGGTCCGCTCTAGGACCATGGCAGAGCAGTGGAGGGAACACACGTTTAGAGAGATGTGGGCAATGAGATCAAAAGAATCAGCTGATAGACTAGCTGCAGGGAGCGATTCTAGAATTCCTCCATGGTTTCACAATTCTTTAGCGTGTGCTGTCTTGCTTGATCCTCAGAACCATCTCATGAGATAAGGAAGGAAAACAAGTGAAAAAAAACAGGACTCATAGAGTCAAAAGAAACAGGACATTTCTCAGGTCTTCTCAGTGTTCAAAAGCCAGGGTTGGGGTCAACCCAACCACCTCATGTCCACCCCAGGCCCTGAATCCTTACTGGTAAGAAGCCACTCCCCTTTGATCCATATCTCCTACAATCCTAACAAGCAGCAGCATCTGCAAACACTCCAAAGCTGTGCTCTGATTTATATACATTATTGCTATGCTTCCCCTATGAGGTATCTTCCTTTTGATTAGAGCAGGGAAAAAATAATTGGTTGATCCCTACCTGCTTTCAAAGGAGCTATGGAGATTCAGATTTGTGTTTTAGGAGCTTACAAATTAATACTTTTAATTGTTTTCTTTTTAAATTTTTGGTTGTTCACTAATTCTTATAAAAGTCCCCTCCCTAACCAAGTGTAAGCCCCTACTCTGTAAGCACTGCCTGTCTCACAAGAGTTCTCAGAAAGAATAACAGTGGTTTGACAGTAAGTAATGTGTCATATATTTTAGATGAGAAAGTGTCAGCACATCTCTAAGATATTAGGCCAGAGAGGTGATTCTGGTCACATGTCATAGCAAAATGTCTACAGCAACCAGGTAGGGTAACACAAAAGAGCAAAGTAGTCCAGTTGTAGGAAGGTAAATCCTTTCCACACAGAGGTCTACTACATGGAACAAGAATAGTCTTTCTTCCCAAGTACACTTTCCACTGGTTTTCCTTCAAACTATCACCCTCTTGGTCTATCTTTTCTCATTTCCACCTAGAGAGAGGAACAAGTTTAAGACATATCCACTTTCCTTTAACTTTACTAAAAACAACAGTTAAAACTGGGATAAATGGCAACTAACAGTCTCAATCTATATTAGGGGCACACTAGAGAGGAGTGGCGACTGTGGAAAACTGCAAATCATGTGTCCCAAAGGGCTAAAGAAGGTGTGGGGAAGGTACTTCTTGTCCCTGCAGCCATGGGTGGAGCACAGCCCAGTGTGGCCAGATCCCTGGTATTTCAAAAGCAAAGACAGAAATCTTTACATGAAATCACCAGATTTTAAAATGCTGGTGACTAATTCAAAAACTTTCAAAAACACTTTATGAGCCAACATCAAACTGTCCAAAAAAAACACATATGAAGCCAACTCTGACCACAGGCCACCAATTTGCACCCTCCAGCCTAGATGACCCCTGACACCTTTCCAACACCAACATTCTGAGTCTTGGTCCTACGCTCCCCCCTCCACCCATGGAGTATAGCAAAAAGCCCTACTGTAGAAATGCATCTAGTTTTGGAAGAAAGCACCTTCAATTTCAATGAAGATCTTCCTATTCTAGAGGAGTTATCCGATCTCCCATCAAAGGTGACACTTGCGTTGTTTATCTCTGATCACAGTTTTAAAAGACAGCTTAAATAATCAATAAGAGCCTTGGCTGTTTTGACAAGCTCTGATACCAGCTGTCCCTCTTCGGGAGTCACATTCTTACTGACCTCCTGTTTTGCTTCCTCTGGCTACAGAGAGATTTTTCAGTTTCCTTTGGTGTCACCTGAAAGCGCTTCTCCTGCCTGCCAATCTTTTCTCCACTCTACTGTGTAGGCTCTGACCTCCTCCTGTGACCTGAGCTCGTTGGCTTTTCATATCTCCTTAAGAGTCTGAGCATTTGCCAACGAGGTTTCTGCCTCTGTCTGAAAAACGGACTGTTGCAACAGCATCCATGCACAACTTTGATGCTCCTCTCCTGCCCAGTTTGCTTCCTAAGCTCTGTAAATCTGCATTTGTAAAATCTAATGTTTACTGGTTCTGTGCTTACAGCCAACTCTGCTTTCACATTCTTTCAAATCTTTTATAATATATATATGTGTATATTTATATGACTCCATTTAAGTGTGAAAAATCCACCATAAGCAAAATCAAGCAACAAATGATCACATAGGGAGAAATATCTACAATTCAGATCATTCACAAAGGGCTAATCTCGCTAATATGTAAGGTGCTCCTAGAACTTTGGGACAAAAAAGACATGGAATGGGAAAAGGATATGAACAGATAATTCACAGAAACACTCACATGTACATGCACACACACACACACACACAGATGGCCCTTATCCGTTTAAAAAGATACTCAAACTTACACAGAAAAGAAATGCAAATTAAAACAACAGTGAGATACCATTTTATACCTATTAGATTGGCAAAACTCTGGAAGCTGACAATGCACCGTGGTTGAGACTATAGGGAACCAGGCTCTCTCTCACACGCTACTGGTGGGAATGTAAATGTACCACCTCTTTGGAAGGGCTCCGTGGGCAGTTTTTATGGAGATTACAAATACATCAGCCCTTTGATGCGGAAATGGGGAAATTCTATTTCGGGGAAGGTACCTTACAGCTAATGCCTGCCTTGTTCAAAACACGTGAACAAGGTTATGCAGGGCAGCACTGTGTTTGACAATAAACTAACGGAAACAACCCAGCTTGTCTGCATCTGCAGGGGACTGCTTAAGTAAACCCCAGTCACCTACTCCACAAAGTGTGGCTGTGGACTCACAGCATCTGCATCACCTGGGAGCTTAGAGATGCACATTCTTGCACACCTACCCCAGGCCTTTTGAATCAGAAACTCAAAATACTGCCCAGGAAGCTGTATTTAACTTCTGCAGGTGATTTTGATTCATGCTAAAATTTAACAAGCACTGATGTAAACAAAGCATTTGCTTTTCAAAATCAGAGAGAAATGAAGATCAGGAACAGGTAAAACAAATCAGCAGACAGAAAACAGACCGGTGGTTGCACTGAGGGGCTGTTGGCTAGAAGGAGCAGGAGGAAGCCGGGAAGGCTGAGCCTTGCTCAAGATGAGGGTTAGTTATGTGGGTGTGCACATATGTAAACATTCATGATGCTGTACTCTCAAGAAATGTGTGCTTTACTGCAAGTGTCATACGGACTTCAAAAAAAGTTCCAAAGAAAATGATGTTCTCTACATAGTGATAAAATTATGTCCAGAACACATTATTTCGTAAAAGAAAAAAAAGCAAGGTATAGACAAAACACATAGTATTCTACTTACTATGTGAAAAAGGGAGAAAACAGAGCTATGTATCTGTACTTGCATGAAGAAACATGTACAGGTGACACAAGGAATTCTGAAAGGACACAGGGAACAGTGGTGACTGCCCACAGGGAAGGAGGTGTCAAAGGAAGGGAGGGCAGGTAGCAACAAGACTTTCAGTCTAAGTTTTTATATAAATTTTCCATGTGAGTGTATTTTCTATTCAAACACTTTAAAATAAATAAATCTTTAAATTCTTCCTGCTTTGTACAAATAAAAATTTAAAAGGCCCTGGCTATTGTGACTCAGTGGATTGAGCACTGGCTTGCAAACCAAAGGGTCGCGGGTTCAATTCCCAGTAAGGGCACCTGCTTGGGTTGCAGGCCTGGTCCCTAGTTAGGGGTGTGTGAGAGGCAACCACATATCAATGTTTCTCTGCCTCTCTTCTCTTTCCCTCCCCATCTCTCTAAAAATAAATAAATAAAAGCTTTAAATATATATATATTTTAAAGTGGTGTCTTCTCTACTTCGCTGCTGTTTCTTGTTTTGCTTCGTTTTTCCCACCGTGGCCCTGACCAGACAGGACAAGACCTGAAGCTCATGCCTGGAGCTGCTCATTGCTTATCATGTGATTCTGGGTCTTGCTGCCTCTGTTATCTTTTCTAGACAATGTGGATAATACCAATCTACCTTTTCTCACAAAACTATACAGATAGCATAGATAGCTGCCTGAGTAACTGTAACATAAAGGGCTACACAAATAGGTGAAATCATTATGACTGCTTCCAACAGAAAGAATCAAAAGCTAACGGAACAGAATAGTCACCATCCAGCATACACAAAAATACTCCCCGTGGATTGCTCACGTAGGGTAATGATACAAACAACTGTAAGCCGTTTACTGAGCGCGCTGGCTCTGAGCCAGGCACTGTAGTGAGTACATCTTATGAATGGCATCATTTACTCTCACGGTAATCCTGAGTATTAGCCCCATTTATAAACATGCCACTGAGGCTCAGAGGCCACCAGTTACTAACCAGGCACAGATGTCAGGGGTCAGGGCCCACCATCTTCCCACCAGGCCTCTTTGCTTCCCGACTTCCCTTCGAATCACACAGATGCATTCATTAACATCGAAGGTGCCAGGGGAACAGAGGAGCCGGAGCCAAGCACGGGATCCACAGCAGCATTCTGGCCTCTACCCTGGCCCCTCTCCCCGGCCTGCAGGCCACATCATCTCCGACGTTCCAACCCAGACCTGTGGCATCTGATCTACACACACCAGTGTTGTTCTCACAGGCACAAACAGTCGGGGGCTGAACTGTGGTTCCTCCTGCCCAACACAGAGAAAGACATATTGGAGTCCTAACCCACAGTAACTCAGATATGAACTTATTTGAAGATCAGGGCATCAAGTTAAAATAAGGTCATTAGGGTGAGCCCTAATCCAGTATGACTGATGTCTTTATGAAAGGGGGAAATTTGGACACAGAGACAGACACACATAGAGGGTAGAGAGTCATCTATAAGCCCAGGAGAAAGACCTAGAACAGATCCTTCCCTTACGGATCTCAAAGGAACCAGCGCTGCCAACACCTTGATTAAGGACTTCCAGCTTCCATAAATGTGAGACAGTAAATTTCTGTTGTCTAAGCCACCCAGTCTGTGGTACTTTGTCATGGTAACCCAAACAAATACACACATAACTCATCCCACCCTGCTTTCAGGATGTCCAGACAAGTCAAGATACAGTTGTGGAATCCTGAAAGTTACCGTTTTAACCCCATATTGTATAACTGGAATGAATATATTTCCTCCAGTTTCATGGTAAGGTAGGAAGATAAGAAAATGACTTTTTTTTTAAATGATGTAAAAAGATATAGCAAAAATAAGAAGCATTTAAGAGAATTTAAAAATAAAAGCGCTTAGCTTCTGAATTGTTTTCTTGGTGTGGCATTTCTCTTTATATAAGGTTGTATAACACTCCCTGTGGCCTTCAGAAAACAGCACAACTCCTAGGGGCCAGGAACACACTTGGCCTCCACTGAAGTTGACAAACCTCAGGCTTCTACACACAATCAACCTAGAAGACCACGTGCAGCTGGGAAAGAATACCTACAGTGGCAGAGGGTGTGCACTTGTTTTTTTTTAATTCATTGAAAGCCATAAAGAAACAATTCCTGAAGATCACATACCAAAATGTCTAAAATCATAGCTCAAAAAAAAGCAAATGACAACTTGGATAAAAATAACATAAACAAGCCCATTGCTAACTAAATTAAGGACAAAAAATTATTTTCACCCTGGCTGGTGGCTCAGTGAACAGGCACCGGCCTGCGAATTCAAAGGCTGCTTGTTCAGTTCCTAGGTACGGCACATAACCAGGTTGCAAGCCAGGTCTCCAGCCAGGTCTGTAGCTGGAGGCAGGTGAAAAGCAACTATACATTGATGTTTCTCTCCCTCTCTGCCTTTCTCCCTTCCTCTCTCTCTCTCTCTCTCTCTCTGGAAATAAATAAAATCTTTTAAAAAATAAAAAAATGGAAAGGCAACCATACATTGCTGTCTCTTTCCCTCTCTGCCTCTCCCTTTCCCTCTCTCTAAAAAAAATATAAATAAAATCTTTAAAAAAAAATTACTTCCAAAAGAACAATTGAGTAAGAAAAACTGTCATATCTAGAAGGAAGAAAAGATATGATCAGGAGAAACAATGTGAAGAAATGTGGGGTAGGATCCAGGTCAGGGGTTTCGTGAGGGAAGGGAAGGTAAAGGGCAAGTTGGTTCAGATGTGATGAAGGAGAAGGGGCGGTCAGAGGCCCCAAGTCAAAGATGTCACAGCCAGGGTCTAGTCACTGTTCTAGCACTTAGTCTGGTTAACAATGTGCCACAGCAACTCTGTGGTTCTCCTTCCTTAAAGCTCTGGAAGTTCCACACTGAATGGGATAAATTCTCTGGACTGTAACAAGAAATTGGATAACATCAAGTTTAGGTTGGAATGGGTCGCTCTGAGGTGCTAGTGACTTGAACAAAGATGTGTTCATTCTGTAAAAATTCATGGAGCTGACCTCTTATGGTTTGTCCACTTTTCTGCACAACTGTTAGACTTAAATAAGTGCTGCGGTCTGAATGTTTTCTGCCCATCCTACCACCCCAATTCACATGTTGGAATCCTAGTGCCCAATGTAATAGTGTCAGAGGTAGATCCTTCAGGAGGTGCTTAGGTCATGAGGGTGGAGCCCTCATGAATGAGATTATGCCTTACAAAAGACCCCACGCAGAGCTCCCTGGCCTCTTCCACCAGGTGAGGATACAACAAGACGTCTGTGATCTGAAAGCCAGCCTTCACCTAACCACACTGGCCCCCTGACCTCATACTTCCAGCCTCCAGAAGTGCAAGAAACAATTTTGTTGTTTATTAGCCATCCAGTCTGCGGCACTTTGTTATAGCACACTGAATGCATTAAGACAGTGAGTTTACTGGAGAAAAAAAAGAAAATCAAGTCCAGAGCTGGCTGCAGGTTCTGGATCAGAGGCTCCCACTCTTTTGAGAAGGCCTGCAATAATACCAGGGGCCCTCAGGTCACCGGTTTCTCTTATTTGTACTAACAGGACTTTGGGGCCAAAGGGAATCTTGATGGCTGGTTGGTATTTGGTCTTAAGGACCTGAAGGACCAGGACAGAGCCAGGTCTCTACCTCCCTAGTTAGGTTCCCCCTTGCCCACCAGCCTATTTAGCAAACCTCGTGAGTTTTGCCCACATGAGCCTCAAGTCTCCCCCAGCTGGACAGGCCACAGGTCTGCATGGGGTAGTTTCATCTGTAATCAAGTAAGGCTTCCACCTCCAGGACCACCATTGCCCACCATTGTCTCTTCCCTTTTTCATTTCTCATAGGTTAATCTCACAAAGAGGCTCTCCATTTGGTAGGTGATGCCAATCTTTCAAGTCCATGATACAAGCCCAAAACAAGACTAATTCCTGCCAGCCAGTGCAAGGAACAAAAACATACACACTCAGACCCTTGGACAAAGGCCTTTGGCTGAATAAGGCTTTACAACCATCTGTCTGAGGCTGTTTTTACAGGGCAGTGCAGTCTCATCCTAGAAGGGACTGTGAGAACAATGGCCAAGCTATGGAGTGGGAGGTTCCTGGGCTTTTCATCTCTAGCTTTGAAATGCCACACAACAGCTGGTGTCCATAAAACCAGCTAAGGCCAACAGAGCCAAGGGATGGGTTCTTGTCACCTTTCATTACCGCAAAACAAACCGTTATGAAAGAGATCACCGACCCTCAATCTTTTGTTCTAGGTGTGCAGCAGCAGCAGGCTCAGGGATGCCAGAGCTCCACAATTCCTACCCACACTGCCTTGCAAACGTGGCTCTGACTTCTGAGGGCATAGCAGCCCCAGCCTGAAACCACATCCACCCAGCGGTACTCCCTACCTCCCCCTACCCTGCAGACCAAACACTTATAGAAAAACCATGATTCAGGGAGAACAGAAAGATGCAAATGAGTCACTGGATTTAGTGGGTTGCCCTGTCATACCTTTGGGGTTAGAACAATGGGGTCATTTCAAAGCCTACTTGGAGCTGTCTGTGCAGGGCACTTAGAACACTGCTTCACAGACTTGAACCAGGAATCAGGTTCTGACACAGTAGGCCTGTGGTGGGGCTGAGAGGCTGCTTTCCTAACAAGTTCCCAGGGCAGGCCGACGACAGTGGGGTTCTGTGAGTGGCAAGTGTTTCGAGACCTCTGAGGGCTTCCTGTCTTCAGGAAACACTGGGTTTGAGATAACAACCATCACCTTCATTCTTGCACATGAGAGGTGGAGACCCAGATGTTAAGTGGTTTGCCCAAGACAATTCAGCAAACTAGTGGCACCGTGCCAAACAACCTTGCAAACACTTAGCCTAAGTCACCTGTTCTGTATCAGAAGGGAAGCCAGCAGGCCTTGAGTCTGTCTGTGCAAAAAAATAAATAAAAAATAAAACCACTAGTCTTTGCTGACCTTTTATAGTCTATATATTGCTTGCTATAATACCAGATGCTTTGTGGTATTTTAATCAGAAAGAAGACTGAGAATGTCTAATGTTAAGACCAGAAATCTGACATTTTATTCCTTGCCAGAGCTAGACAGGGTACATGGCAGACAGAGAAAACACAGGACAACCAGTTAAACTTCAGTTTCACATGAAGAATAAGTTTCTAGTATAATTAAGTCCCAGGCATAATTTGAGATATACTTACAATTTTTAAAACATTATTTGTTGTTTATCTGAAATTCAAATTTAATTGGTGATCTTGGTCTTCTTTTTCCTAAGTCTGACAAGCCTAACAGGGTTGCAAGTGGGGAAAAAGGGAGTAGGGATTTGGTAACAAGGAACACTTCCTGCTGCATTGCAGTTGGCTTTAAGCCTCCAAGAAAACCACAAGGATGCTGGTGTGGCAGGCACTTCACCAGGATGCACAGGTTGTTACTACAATGATCTGTTTCCATGTCCTCTTTTAGCTCCCCTCTGAATGGGGCTACATCTTCTTACCCTATTAAGTGACAAAATTCTACATTTACAGCTGGTGGTATAATGAACTGTATCTCCCCAAAATTCATATGGTGAAAGTCTAAATGAACCCCCAGCACTCCAGAATGTGACCTGATTGGAAAACAGGGTTGTTGAAGATGTCATCAATTGAGATGAGGTCATAAGGGAGGCCCCTGATCCAATATGACTGATGTCCTATATAAAGGGAAAATTTGGACACAGAGACGGACGTGCACGCAGACTGAAGGCCACGTGAAGACTGGCTCCTTGCTGCCGCAAATCCAGGAACTACCAGAATCTGGGACACAGGTGGAACTGACCCTTCCCTAAGCCTCCAGAGGGAGCATGGCCCTACTGGCTTTGATCTTGCACTTCCACCCTCAAGAACTGTGAGACAATAAATTAATTTTGTTTAAGCCACTCAGTTTGTGGTGTTAAATACTCTGGTTACTGCAGCCCTATAAACAAATGCTGGGAGCTGGGAAGAGAGAGTGGAGAAGAAAAGGGAAAACAACAAAACAAGCAAGAGAACCCATCGATCTTACATCAGCTATTTTCTGTGTAACATGAAAACTTCAGCTGAGGAAGGCAGGGATTTAGAAATGGTACGCCACTACATATGAATACACTCAGTGCTCCACTGAAGTTCAAATTTTAAACATCGAGTTAGCAAGTTACACGTGGTATAAAGAAGAAACCTCAGAAGTCAGAATTTGCCCTGGTTATACAAAAAGGATCATTCCCAAGCACCTCCAGTCTTACAGAGATTTGTGGGGAGGGTTTTGAAATTCGCAGCCTCCAACAGACCAGTCATTGTGAACAGGTTTTTCCCATGAGAAGCTTGCTTTCCTTTGGTACTTACAAACTGAACATTACTGGATCGGCAATTAAAGAGCTCAAGACAAAATTAAGCAGGCTATTCTGACTTCATTGTCTCTCTTGATTATTTGCTTGTCATATTTCAAATAGCCCCAAATGGCAAGATTTAAACAAAAGATAGGCTATTTAACAATACTTTATCCTCCCTTTCTAAAGTAACTGAAACCTACTCAATTCAGTATGAATTTTAATGTACCTTCACCTTTACCCAGAACTTGCTCTGGCCTGGAGGAGTCCAGGGGCAGAATTCAATAGTCCCATCCTAGAAAACACTCCAAACCTAGCTGGCTCCACTCACACTGCTTTCAGTTACTAAACATGCCAAGGTATTTGTTTCTCTCAAGGCCTTTGCAATTGCTGCACCCTCCACAATGTTAACTGTCGGTTTTGCAGGATGGTGGGATCATTTACAATTTTTATCTTCCTGTGTTTATCTGCAGCTTATAAATTTCCTCAGGAAGACACGCAGCCCTCATGTAAATGTATTTTGAAAATTTTTTTATTTAAAATTAAACTTTAAGCAGTTGCAGAAGGACAAATATTGCACGGTTCAAATTATACAAGGTGCCTAGAAGAGTCAATTCAAAGAGAGAGAAAACAGAATGGCAGTTGCCAGGGGCTGGTGTGGAGGAGGAAGTGTGAGGTGTTATTTAATAGATGCAAAGCTTTTGTTTGAGAAGATGAAAAAGTTTTAAAGATGGATGGTGGTGACGGCAACACAATAATTAAATGTACTTAATGCCACTCAACTGTACACTTAAAGAGTTATGATAATAAATTTTATGTTAGCTGTATTTTACCACAATTATTTTTTAACTTATTAAATCATAAGCTAAGCTAGGTTTATAGGTCTTTTAGGCACAGGATTTTCAAGAGCTAGCAGTAGAGAGGACTGACTTTGACTTTAGCCCACGTGGCACTGAGCAAGATAATCACTGTGCCCACCAGGGCTGGAGCTGCCTTAGATGGGCAGGCACTTGCCTGGTTTCCCGTCCACTGGTGCTGGCTGCAGAGTGCCCTGTCTCCTCACACAAGCAAGGAGTTTTCATCCTCTCCTGCCAGTGTCCCTTGGCTGATTCTACTGAGAAGAAACTGATTTGGGGGCCCCAGAAGCATGGCTTCTCCCAATGCCTGGCTACAGGGACTGTGGGGAGCTACATCCTCCATGGCCGAGGGAAAGACAGAGTCTAGCACTTTGCTTACCTGCTGTAGGCACACTAACATTATACTGAGGTAAAATAAATAGGAAGGCAGTCTTGGCAGTGACCTGTAAAATAAAGAAGAATAGTTCCAATTTAGCCTTGGTGACATCAAAAGAATCATTTGGAACCTGCCCCAGCCCCCAGAGCCCACCCCTATTACATTTCAGACCACAGACCCCTCCAGTGAAGAGTTTTACCTAATGCACAGTAAGCACTGGCTTTGTTTCTCTTCCATTTAATGAGGTCCCTCCCAATGCTTGCACTGAAAGCAAACAAAACAACCCTGGGCCCCGCAGGTCGCTAGATGTGTACCCACTGCAGATGGAATGGAATCAACTGTGCTTGGCTAGCTGAAAGCTCACAGCTAAGGGTACAGATTTGTCTGCTGATCGATCACTCATTCATTCATTCAATTAGTTTAGCTATCCAGCATTATGGAAAGCAGAAACTAATAAAAGATGAGGTACCAGCCTTCCAGAAGCCCAGGACCTCACTGGGGCTTCCCCCCACACGCTGGTTAACTACACAGTGGAGAGACAGCAACCCCAAAGATCTAAACCTGAACTTCAGAAATGCAGAGCTCCAGCTGCAGTTCACATCCACCCTACTGCGGGCACATGGCAAGGCATAACACCCCACACTTCTGGTTGGTTTATTTCAAAAGCTGCCTTTAAAGTTTAGCTGTGCTTTGGAAATAACCATGGTTGCCACCTGGCAAATCAGTACTCTGGCAATGGAGCCAGCAGGGGAGAGAAGATGAAGGTGCAGGTTCGAAGCTTGGATCCAAGAATCGCCTGCCTGGACTCCAGCCTGCCTCTGCCCCTGCCGCGTGTGCAGCCATGAGCAAGTCTCTGGCCCCTGAGCCTCCCCTTCCTAGTCTGTGAGATCAAGGGTGTCTTCAGTACCCCAGCTGGCCCGGGTGACGCTGTTTAAAGTTCCCCAGATGTTTCTGATGTGCAGCTGGGGCAGAGAAGCAGCACCCCCACTGCTCTGGAGCATGTGGGAGGTCAGGGGAGGAGGCCAGGCCCAGGCCTTTTCCTCATCAATAAAGAGTCACTGCTTCTCCTCTAAACAAAACCATCTAAAGGAGGTGCCATGGGTGTGGGGAATTGCACTGGCTGTGACAAAAGCTGTATGGAAAGCAGGAATGATGTAGTATAGCCCTCCGTATGCGTCCATGCCTGCCGTTCCCAGGGACAGGTTATAGTCCTCGGCCTTCTCGATGCAGTGAAGAGCAAAACTCTCCCCATCAACCAGACCAGTTTCTGTCCAGGGAGGTCATTTGCTCTTTGTACGCAGCGAGGCACGAGCCTTTTCGCGTGTGCTATTATCTTAGACATGTTCTGTCATGCTCGCAGGGAAACTGTCAGATGAGACTCAGTGTGAGAAGGCACAAAGCCCAATCCCAAATACACAGGTGTTTCCTACCCGCACCCAAAAATCTGATCACTGCGGTCCCAGACCCCAGGTGTCGCTGACCTCCCTTCCAGTCCAACTGCCTCTATCTCTTCAGAACAGACATGTACTCTATTTCTGCAAAAACGTGATCCTCACTTCTTTCTTTTGGGGGTTTTAGTCCCCCCTCACTTTGCATCCAAACCCCCAGAAAACCCTACGGATCAGAATTTCACTCATCCTCCATGAACCCTGTCAACGATGACCTCTGGAAGTCCCACACCTGCCCAGAGTGTGATGTGCTCTTCCTTGGGAAGCGCTCTGTAGTACCCCCACCCCCACACCATCATGTCCACACACTCCTCCACAGTTTTCCTCAGGTGGCCCTCCTGAGGGCAGGGCAGGGCCGGCTCACCTGTCCTGGGACGCTTCTCAGGTAGCTAACCACATGCACAGAAAGTGCTCGGTAACTGCTCATTGGATAAGATGAAAAAACAAAAACAGTCCCGTGCTGGCTTATTGTCACTCGAGTTTGCCTTGGCCACCTGTCACCCATAGCCTTCTCCTTGAAAGCAGTCTAGCTGCCAAACCACTGGAACCTCACCACTATCGCCACTCCAGCCATGGTGGGCTCTCCCTGCCTGCACTCTGCTGTCCTTGGTCATCCTGGACCTGAATCCCAGTCCATACTGTCTGCCATGGCTCCTTTGAAGGTGAACCTTACAATTCCATGTGGAGAGAGCTGGTATTCAACCCTGATCACACACTTGAATCCCTGGAGGAGATTCTCAGACATCTATGCCTGGGACCCCCCCGCCCCCCAGCCAATGCAGCCTGACCTTTGGGGCATCGGCATGTCTGTGAGCTCCCCAGGGTGCTGTAATGTGCAGCAACGTCTGGAGGCCACACAAGCAGAGCCTGCCCCTTGTCATCCCCTCAAAGCAGCCTCTGCTAGTCTCTCAGAAACCTCTCTGCATCCTTCATAAAATTCATTTCTAAGTCAATTTGTATTTCAACTTCAAAACACATCCTTTTAAAAAGTGAAACAAAAAATAAGTAAATAAACAAAAAGTGAAACAATTCAGAAATCTGTAAGAAAAAACCTAATATCCACTCTATGTCCTTTGTTTTCCTTCCTCTCCCATGTCTCCCTCCACAGGTTTGGGCCAGTTCTCTAAGAGCTTTTGCTATGCATTTATCCATTTGCAATTTACATATTTCATTTTATTTTGACATCACAACTTGAACTGTGACTACACAACTTGACCCAAGGGCTTAAAGATTAAAAAATTTTTTCAAAGAGCTGCAATTTATTAAATACTCTTGAAATCACTTTTTTAGCTCTGTCCATCAAATGGCTATTGCAGTATCATAGAGACCCAGGGACGAATCTCTTCAACATATTCAAAGTACAGTTACACGGAAAATGTGTAGGCCCACCTTTCGTTTACTAACGCCAACATATAAATAAGTGGTTATAAACTAAAACCTTCCTTATACATACTAGTCCTTTCCATTAAGACTTCCCACAGGGTTACCCCTAATGCTTAATACTGAAAAGCTCACCCAAATAAAACAGGTTCTCTGTGGGAGTGTATACTGTACACAAGTACTGAGTCTGCTACTCTAACTACTGAAAGAATAATCCGTTTGTTTGTTTTTTAAGGACGAGAGACATTTGTTATATGGGCTGCACATACGTTATTGACCCAGCCATGCACAAACAGTCAATTCTTGGTATTCGCACTAGTTCTGTTCTATAAAGTCTCTGTGAACACTGAATTAGCAGATACTGAACCACTGCTCTGAGGGGAAACACAGCTAGGTTTCTACAAGTTTCAGTCACACCGCTTCCATCAGCAGATCAATACATAACCTCATGTTGTGTGTGCTTCTGTTTTAAGAGGCTGTAGTTGATACATATTGCTGAAGTAAACACTGCACTCACGTCCCACAGTGCTCTAACTCAAGCCTGCAGGATGCTTGTATAATGTCCGTCAGGCGCATCGCAGCCCTGCACTTAGAAACACAAGACAGTGCTTCACTACCACACTGTAAGGGCCATTTTAAACAACAAAATCACTAACAAAAAAGCACAACAATGCAAAAGAAAAAAAGTGGCACTAAATAGAGCGCAAAAGGGACACACTTAAGAGGAGAGCTGAGCATCATCTTGTTGGACCTCAGCGGGGTCATCAGGTCACTGTCGTTTTTCACCACTCTGTGCATGTCCATGAGTGGCCCACGACCACTGGGCATGTTGACTTTGGGGTTGCAAATAAATTTAGTGACCATGAGGGGATGGGGGTGTTGCACGACTATGATGAAAAGATCAACTGCATTGGGACCAGCTCCATGAGGCCCAGGGTTTTCCATTTTTAACACCTTTACTGAGGTGTCATTTACACATAAAATTCACCCATGGTAAATACACAGCTTCTGGGGTATATCTTTACTTGTATTTAAACTCACTCTTCACTAGAACAGGAAGTAGGAATCTTACTTGCCTTGATTATCTTCCATTCCCAGCCTAAAACAGGGCCTAGACCATGGCCAGCACGCAGTAAGCACTGCTAAATGGACACAGCGGTTAAGCAGCAGGGCCAGGGTTGCATTCAGTTACCTGACCCCAGCCTATCGTCTGCCCACATGTATACTCCTGTACACATCCTCTCTCTCTCCCTGGGCTCAAACCAGTGCTGAGCATGTAGTAGGTATCTCAACAATATTTACGTATTTGATGAACTAATACTGCAAGCAACTATTGCACTTAGTAGACATAGATGAATGGTTAATAAATGTTTTCTCAATATGATTCTGAGAGAAAAGGATCTAGGACTCTGGTTAAGGGAAAAACACTAGATTCAGTATTTTTCCAGCCCTACCCCCTGATACTAGCAGCAGAAACCATAATTCTAAATTGTGTATCTTTGTAGGCAGCCAAACCTTGTCTTAAAGCAAGGTACTGTCGGTTGCCTTGTTTTATAGATGAAGAAGCTAAACCTGGGGCACAAACAGGTAAACTGGCCTCCCAAGACCTCACAACCTTACAAGCAGAAAAGACAAAATTTAATTAGATTTTTAAGTTTGTTCCAAAAACAAACATAGGATACATACCATATGGGGACATAGAATAGAATGGCAAATAAAAGAGGCAGGAGGACCAAAATAGGTATACTGAAGGCAAAGGTCAGAAGTAGGAAATGAGACTAATCCACAAAAATGCATTAAAGAAAGTCCTACTCATTGGCTAAAAGAGGCAAGAAATTTGGCTGTGAGGTTTCTCAAAACCATCTGAAGGAAGGAGTGATTGCCTTCTAGGTTCACTACATCCATCAATTAAGGGAAAAAAAAAAAAAAAAAGACTATCAGAAAAATTAACTCTATTTCTCCAGCATGAAAACCAATCTCTGTGATTTGGCACACCCAAAATTCACACCATTACCCTGCCCATCCCCTCCTCAGACCAGGGACAAAGACTGAACAAGCTCCTCTCTGCAAGCACAGAAGGCTGAGAAATAGGAGCCTATTAAAAATGTCATTCCAATTATTTCCCCCCCTCTAAGGCTGTTTATAGGAAACATGATTGAGTTTAATAGCATTTTAAATGCCAGGCTCAGTGGGTGAAAGGTCAAAAGTGACAATGTGCTAAGACAGTAATGCAAAGGGAAAACACTAAATTACGCAGGCAGGGCCTCACACACATGCAACATATGTACGTATGTATATACACACACACACACCTTCATTGAACTTTTAACTACAACAGGGCTTCAAGCATAAAGGCAGTGACATTGAGCAAGCTTGTGTAGCCATAACAAAAGCAAAATCGTTCCACATGCCACATTCTATTAGGGGCACATGAATCTGAGCTCTTGGTTACAAGTAGACCAAGGATGCCGGTGAAACAGCTGCTCCCAGCAAAGCATCACTGAACTTGGCCTCCATTCCCAGTTCAGCTGCAGGGCAGTTGGGTGACCTGTCAGGCAAGGTATTTTACCTCTCTAGACCCATTTTTAAAAAATCCATTAACAACAACCACAATGGCAGTTAATGCTATCAAGTGTTTACTCAGTGCCAGGCATGGTTCTGAGTGCTTTATAGAAATTATCTCACATAGTTCTCACAATGACTCCACAAGCTAGATACAAATAATATCCCCATTTACAGATACAATGGAAGGACAAGGCCAACTCAAGTGGTTAGAATGAATGTCCTTAAAGGTCCTCTTCAGCCTCAGCAGCAAAAGGCTCTCTCATTTTGTGATTCCATTTATTTGTGAACACCTAAAACACAAAACTACAAACTATATTACTGCTTCTCCACCTTGCAAAGATGAGATCTGGGTATCACCTACATCTGACAGACTTCAAAAGTAAGTAAACCTCTCCAGCTAACACCAGTGTGCCAGCCACGAACACTGGGCACACCAGAGTTCCAAGTGCCCCAATCTGTTCTTTTTCCCCTGAAAGCTCCAAAGAGAAAAGATAAGAATGGCGATGAAGGCAGACTCATCACTTTCCTTTGAGGCAGCATTCAGTGTTTCGGTTCGGGTTATTCTGGCTCTTGGCAGACAAGCCACCACGAACAGGATAGCAGACGAGACCCTGCTTTCACAGAAGCAGCTCTGCTGCAACTCACATCTATTCTGCCCCTTAAACAGTACCTAAGTAAGGGCTGAAAACAATGAGCAGCATGTGGCTGACCCAGGCCCAGACCCAGACCTCCACCTCCAACCAACAGTGAGGACACCGTTTCCTTCTTCCTTAGAAGCCCAGGTAAAGCCAAGCGAAACCTCTCCTGCCCAGCTCAGCCTTTCTCAGGAAGCCAAACAGCCTCCACTCCAGCTTTCCCCAAAGTGATTTTGCATCTTTCTGCTGAGGTGGTGGATAGGAAAATTTCAGTCAGACAGGAAAACATTTGAAAGTTACGCCCAATTGGTGGAGAAGAGCGTTTTGTGTGTGTGTGTGTGTGGTTTCATAAAAAGAGTCTTTTGGCACTTGTTTCTTGGAGCATTTGCCCCTGACGTTCTTGCTTTAGGAGAAGCCCGCAAGTGCGGCTTGTCACCTGCACAAGCGCGTCTACCGCTGGGACGTGATGTACATATACGGTTCGCAGCCCCTCTGTCACTCAACAAAAGGCAGATACAGCTGAAACAAAGATGCTTTTCACTCCTACTTTCTGAAATTCTCCATTTTGGATGACCAGAAGCTCCTGGGAGAACCCAGTGCCTGAAACCAGGGGGCTGAGTTCCGACAGTACCTTTCTGTGTGGCTTTTAGCAACACCTAGGGATTCTGGTTTTCTCACTTGAAAACATGCCTTGCTACAAGAATTAAGCAAAGCTAAATACACAACAGATTCTCTACAAGCCCATGTTCACAATGCTGAATAGATTCACTCTTTATGCCATGTTTACAGTTTTACGTTAAATTAAAAAGTGACAACGTATATTTATAAGAAAAAAAGCTCTAACTGGAATAGCCACAATAAAATATTGCTTGATTTATTACAATAAAATATTGCTTGATTTATTACATTCATCAGTCCCCAAATCCAAACTTCATATTGGGGTAAAGAGGACTTTAGAAAGAGTCATTTACGGAGTTTTCAACACTTCTGAACTTTGCTTTCAAGATCCATATGAAGATTGAACTTGCCATGTTATTCATCCCCAATTTGGGAAGTCAATGAGGTACTGAAAACAGGAGGTGGCTTGGGGCTTCCCCACTTCCTTCCCCACTTCCTACATATCCACAACTTAATTATAACTAAGAAAACTGCATAGATAGAACCGGGCCTACCATGTGCTTTATAGACAACCTTAAAATATATATCTTCTCATAAAATGTTTCTTCTCTGGAAAAAAAATATATATTTTTATATATGTATATATATAATCTCCCTCAAAAAAAGAGCCCCAGATCACTATAATGTCCTTACTTGATTCTATACTTCATTCTTCTTCACCTCCCCCCAGTAGCCTTCCCCTTCTCTGGGTAGCATAGCATACTCATAAACCATTCCTCATGGAAACTAAAAACAAAAAAATAAAAAAGTGGTCACACAAAATAATTGTTAAGACTATGTTTTTAAAGTGTATTTCTCCAGGACCACATGGCAGAGTTCAGATTACAGGCTGCTTTGTGGATATTCATAAAACACACACATTTGTCAAGACAAATTATTCTTACTTTTGGCCAACAGCCGCCTGTTCAGATGCAGTATCTTAAAAACAAATTAAAAGTCAAAGGAAAAAAGATAGGGTTTCAGAGTGCTAAATTTTAGTTTAGTGATTTTTGAAGAGTTAAGATTAGGTAACATTGAGACTGGATTTGAGAAAAGGAACCCACTGCATCAATGCATCAGTCATCTTAGCTGCTGTTTTAAAAGAAGCTTTGGCTCCATAAGGAAGGAAACACAAAGAGAGTGGGTAATTCTGATCATCACAGACAGTTCCATGATGGCCAGTCACTTATCACTGGCCACTGGCAAGAATGGGGCCAGGGCCCAAGGAGCTTATGGCATGTCCTTGTATGTGGGGAAATGAGAGGGTTATTCAGGGGCTTCGAAGACCCAGGGTAGCTAGACCAGGCAGAGTGCCATTTGCCTTCATTTGCTTGTTTACGCTTAGAGAAGGAAAGAGTAGGCAGCCAATGATCTACCGCAACCACTTCAATTATTCTCTACCACCTGGGAAGTTTCCTACTCAAAACATCAGCAGGTCAATCCCCACATTTTGACTAAAGGCCCAGGCATGCCAGTTAAGAGATTGTTAGGAAAATGAATTTTGAGTTCACAGAGACAAAGCAAAGCGCAGCTGCCTCCAAGGGGCCATAAACCAGGTCTATTTGCACAGAGAGCCTTCAGATCCCTCTGGGTGTCTGTGTCAGGTCACGTAGAGGCCCTCACCCAGGTGCCCATCTCCGCCCACATTTAAGCCGAGCAAAACAAGGGCTGGAAGGCAAATAAGGGAGTTTTGAAAACAAGCCATTCTGTAGGAATTTTTGGTGTGTAACCTCTGTTGTCCCCCTTTCCGCACACCCCTACTCCATTGAAGGGTGTCAACGAAAGAGATTAAAGTGATAGGTCCCCAAGACTGGCCACTGTGGTCCCATCCTAAGAGCTGTATTCTTCCACACCCAGGAGGAACACAGGATCAGGCCTGGGGGCTCTGCTGTGTGCATCTTGATTCTGACTCACCTTTCCTTCCTACCAGGAGTTACACCAATACATCCTGCTCCTAGGGGCCAGGCACTGGAACCCCATTCTAGGTCAGCCTCCAGCCCAGGCTGCATGAGTTCGCAAAGACCTGCCAACGACCATGCGTGCATGAGGGCACCTGATAAGTTATAACGATGATTTGATTCAGCTGAATTAAATCAAGGCCAAGGAGGTTAATGGGAAACATCCAGTACTCAAATATCCCTGTTCATCAGTAAATAATATTCACAAGGGGATATTCCAAATCATCTTCGACGTGGAGAAGGAAAATAACAACATAAAAGGTAACAGTTACCAGAAAAATGTGCTACAGATAAACAGAAAGGACAATTCTAACCCCAAAGGCATGACCTGAGGTAAACACTACCCACATTGCCACAAACCAGTCCCTCCATACCCCAAAGTCTAGTCAAACAGTAAGATCTGTTAAATGCCATATTTCAAGATTTCCTCTCTCTCTCTCTTTCTCTCTCTCACACACACACAGCAAAACACATCATTACAAAATTTCATTTTACTAATTGAACGTGGTATGTTAAACACCATGTGCAATGCTTTTTCTCAGCCTCTCAGCACCCCGAGAAGCTGGATGTGAGCTCCTGCAGGGAAAGGGCAGCCAAGAAGAAAACCAACCACCAGAGAGAGGAAGAGACTGGACCTCAGTTTTAACTCACAGCTGGCCTTCGGAGCAGAAGGGGTACATGCAGGGTCCCTCACCTGGGGCTCAGTGTAATAACCCACTTGCTGATGAATCCAGGCCTCAGAACAAGAGCCTGGGGGCCAGGTGTCCCCCACCCTGGGCCTGCTGGGCAACTCTATTTCAGGGATCCCCCAGAAAAAGAAGGATTAGGAACTACCTGGGACACCAGTGACCTGAAGCTTTGGCCAAGAAGGGAACACACCTAGACACACCCAAAGTGGGAGGGAAAGGAAAGCCATTTCCTGCCAAGGCCTTGTAGGCAGAGGGCTAGGAGAGGGGGTCTGCTCCTTTCGCTCACCTGCCACCAGCTCTGTCCCATCTTGTGCATCAGCCATGAGGAGGAACCAGGGCTACGGCCTGCAGAGGACAGATTAAAGTACTATCCGCAAATGCTATTTTGCCATCTTCCCTGACTGCCCTGGGAAAGAGGGAATGACCACAGAACCATTTTCCTAAAACATCACAGACCCTGTCCCACAGTCATCCATGGCTCCCCTAGTGCCTAGGATAGAATCGGAACCCTGCCTGGAATCCTGGGACTCCACGGGTGGCCAACAATGCCTTTCCCAGCTTTGCCCCTTCAACTCCCAGCACAGGAATGCCCCCTACCCTTCCACACCAAACACCACCCCAGGAAGGAAAGGCACCACAAAACTTCACAATCCAGTCAGACAAACAGTAAGCAAATGATTATTTACTGTATTACACAACAACACTGTCATTATTAGAGGGTACACACAGGTCATTCAGAAGACCAGAGGGGACCCACTGACTGAGACAGGGACTAAGCCCTCTCCACCCTCATAGAGAACATCCCCAAAGTAGTCTGCCTGACCTGTATCCTGAAGGGACAGCCAGGTCCAAGAAGGCAAGAAGGGGCCGTACGCGCTAAGTTAAGAAGTACAGGAAATATGACTCTGAGGGAAAAGGAATGGTTTGTGTGTGTGAAAGGTGATGAGGCAGGAAGGCTGGCAGGAACGAGGACTATGAAGGGCCCTTTATGGCAGGTATAAAATTGGACTTTATCCTACATGTGGCAGGTAGCCACTTACAATTTTAGGCAGGGAATAACACAACGAGGCTCCCATTACAGAGAGCTCCTTCTGCTCAGAGGGCGGGCTGGGGCAGGAGAGGTGAGCCAGGCAGCATGGAGCCCAGTTAGGAAGGAGGTTGCTGCAAGAAGGGGTAACCAGGCCTGGATGAAGGTTGTGGCAAGAGACATAGGATAGTACTGGGCAATTTTCAAAGAATCAGGGGCACAATCAATTAAAGTGAGGGAGTGGTCAAGTGACATGCTCCGGTCTTGTTCAGGAAACAGATGCACAATCATAAAACTTAAACAAAATGGGCTAGAAGTTATGATCATTATTCAGAGGGTGGTATAGATGGCTGTATCATCAACCCAAGACAGGAAGAAAACAGTAGCAGTCCAGGGACTGTAAGGGGGAGAAGAGGAGGAGACTGAGAAGGACCAGAGGATCCCCCACCGTCAGTATGGGGAGGAGTGTTGTAAGGAGTCTGTGCTCAGGGCAGGTGGGCTCCAGGCAGGACCAGTCAACCTGGGGCTGACATGTGGGCTGCACAGGGGCAGTGGTCTCAGGGTTTTGTTTTCCCCTGATGGATCCCATGTGGCTGGAATGTTGAGGCCTCAGTATTTGTGGCATGAATGACAACATGAAGAGTCCATCACATTCAGAAACCAAAGGTCGCTGGGACCTTGCTAAGTAAACACTGGAGGAAAGGAGAAAGCAGAGCTGTGGACATGGTGAACTCAAGAGGCAGAGTGGGGACTGCAGCCTGGACTGCCAGTTCAGGTGTCTGGGGTTAGGGGATAGGGGGTCAGCATGGGACAGGAGAGGCTTCAATCTAGTATGTGAGGTGACGAGTAAGACCACAAAAAAAAGAGGAAAAGAAAAAAAGGATGGGTATGCAGGAAAGTAAGGGGGATCCGGAAAAAAATACATCAAATCAAGGGGTATTTCTCAGGAAGTGAGATCTAGGACCATAGGAGAGGGGGCCCAAAGGGGAACACTGGCCCTTGGGTAGCTCCCTCATTAGGCCCCACTGCCTTGCTCTACCCCAACATCTCTGCTCTCTCTGCAGTTCTGATGCTTGCCTACATACAGAGAAGATGCTCAATTCATCCCTCTGGAGCTGATGTGACTTCCAGGGGGAAAGAGGAAGTTGAAGAGGAATATGGAGGACATGGGGAGGGAGGCAAAAACAAAATTAACACCCCACCCTCCTTATTTACAACATGGTTAGGAAAAATTTGTGCCGTCTATTTAATGAATTCTTCTGAACTAGTGCTACACTACCACTCTCAGTAGGACTTTACTTCATTCATGTCCCAAGAGGGAGAGGCAGGGCCACCTGGATGAATTGACAAGAGGGTGGTTGTTCTGTGAGTTCCAAGGAGAAACTGTCAAGGTGCCAGCCAGAGGCCATCGAGAGGCCTCCAGCTTCCTATCTGTCTATCAGCCTTTGTTTGCTGTCTGTGGCCAAACTGATGAGGTTCAGAATCAGAACCCGCAGACATGCAGATAAGCTACTGGCCATGGATCAGGGTCCATGTTCTAAGGCTTGCAGCAATGGCCACTACAGACACAGGGGTGATTCCAGGGCTCTGTCTTGGATGTTACAAAGGCCACACTAGACCTTCAAACAGATGCATCAAGGACAGAACTACAGGCGTGTGTGTGTGTGTGTGCGCACACACGTGTGCAAAGCTGGCAGGTAAGGCACTTTCACACCCTGGAAACGTCTTCATTTAGCATTGCCTATAGAAAAAAGAAGTTTTTAAAAAGTACATTGTATTGATTATGCTGTTAATTGTCCCATTTTTTCCCTTTGCTCCCCCTCTGCCCAGCAACCACACCCCCACTTAGAGTTCATGACCATGGGTCATGTTCTTTGGCTTCATCTTTTCCTTAGTTATTCTTAACTCCTCCCTGTCTATCTTGTACCCACCAATTATATTTCTTAATCCCTGCCCCATTTCCCCATTTCCTCTGCCCCTCTTCCCCCTCCCAGCTGATAACCCTCCAAATGATCCCTATATCGATTCTGATCCTACTTTGGTTGTTTGCTTAGTTTGTTTTTGCTTTTATTTTTTTAGGTTCTGTTGTTGGTAGCTGTGAGTTTGTTGTCATTAAAAAAAGAAACTAAATCAACATTTAGGGAAGAACTAACTCCTATCCTCCTCAAACTATTCAAAAAAATCCAAGAGGGTAGACTCCCAAACTCTTTTTTTTTTTTTAAGATTTGTTTTATTTCATTATTTTTAGAAAGAGGGGAAGAGAGACAGGCAGAGAGGGAGAGAGACGTCAATGTATGGTTGCTTTTCACCTGCCTTCAGCCACAGACCTGACTGGAGACCTGGTTTGCAACCTGGTTATGTGCCCTGGCTGGGGAATCGAACCCGCGACCTTTGGGTTTGCAGGCCGGCGCCTTATCCACTGTGCTACCAGCCAGGGCCCCAAACTCTTTTTATGAGGCCAGTATTATTCTAATCCTAAAACCAGGTAAAAATACAACAAAGAAAGAAAACTACAGGCCAATATCTCTGATGAACTTAGATGCAAAAATTCTAAACAAAATATTGGCAAACTGGGTCCAGCAACATATTAAAAAATTATACACCATGATCAAGTGGGATTCATCTCAGGGATGCAAAGATGGTTCAATATTTGCAAATCAATAAATGTAACACACCACATAAACAAACGGAAAGACAACCATATGATCATATCAAGAGATGCTAAAAAAGCATTTGATAAAGTACCCTTTTATGATAAAACCCTCAGCAAGATGAGAATAGAGAGAACATACCTCAACATAATAAAGGCAATATACTAGAAACCTGCAACCAACATCATACTCAATGGGCAAAAACTGAAAGCCTTTCCCTTAAGATCAGGAATAAGGCAAGGGTGTCTACTCTCTCCACTTCTATTCAACATAGTGTTGGAAGTTCTAGCTATAGCCATCAGACAAGAAAAAGGAATCAAAGGTATCCAAACTGGAAAGAAGGAAGTAAAACTGTGATTATTTACAGATGACATGATAGTATACATAGAAAACCCTATAGAGTCCACTAAAAAACTACTCCACCTAATAACTGAATTTGGCAGAATAGATGGATACAATGTCAATATCCAGAAATTGTAGGAGTTTTTATACACCTACAATGAAACATCTGAGATAGAAACTAGAAAACAAATCTCATTTCCCATAGCAACGAGAAAAATAAAGTACTTAAGAATAAACTTAACCAAGGAAGTAAAGGACTTGTACTCAGAAAACTATAGAATACTGAAGAAAGAAATTAAGGAAGATACAAATAAATGGAAGCATATTCTATGTTCATGGTTTGGAAGAATTAACATCATTAAAATTGCCCATACTACCCAAAGCCATCTACAGATTCAATGCAATCCCTATTAAAATACCAACATCATATTTCACAGAATTAGAACACTTAAAAAATTCATATGGAGTCAAAAACGACCCCAAATAGATACAACAATCCTGAGAAAGAAAAACAAAGTAGGAGGAATCACAATACCAGACATCCAGCTATATTACAAAGACATTGTAACCAAAACAGTCTGGTACTGGCACAAGAACAGATAAACAGATCAATGGAACAAAATAGAGAACCCAGAAAGAAACCCTGGGCTCTATGGGTAACTAATATTTGACAAAGGAGGAAGGAACATAAAATGGAGTGCAAAAAACCTCTTCAACAAGTTGGTGTTGGGAGGATTGGACAGGCACATGCAAAAAAAAATGAAACTAGACCATGAACTTACACCATACATCAGAGTAAACTCAAGATGGATAAAAGACTTAAACATCAGCAGTGCCACCATAAAATCCCTAGAGGAAAATGTAGGCAAAAATATTGCAGATATCCTACGCAGCAAAATGTTCACTGAAATATCTCCCAAGGCAAGGGAAGTAAAGGAACAAATAAACAAAAAGGACTACATTAAACTAAAAAGCTTCTGCTCAGCTAAAAAAAACATCGAGAAAATAAAAAGGGAACCAACCATATGGGAAACCATATTTGCCAATGACACATCAGACAAGGTTTTGATCTCCAAAATATATAAAGAGCTAACACAACTCAAGACCAGGGAGACAAACAACCCAATTAACAGATGGGCAAAAGACCTAAATAGACACTTCTCTGAGGAAGACATACAAAGGGCCCACAGGCACATGAAAGAATGCTCAACATAACTAGTCATCAGAAATGCAAATTAAAACTACAACAAGATACCACCTCACACCTGTCAGAATGACCATCATCAACAAATCAACAAACAACAAGTGTTGGCGAGGATGTGGGGCAAAGGAAACCCTGGTGCACTGCTGGTGGGAATGCAGACTGGTGCAGCCACTATGAAGACAGTATGGAATTTCCTCAAAAAACTAAAAATAGAACTGCCTTATGACCCAGTGATTCCACTGCTAGGACTATACCCAAAAAATCCTGAAACACCAATTAAGAAGAACCTATGCACCCATATGTTCATAGCAGTACTATTTATAATAGCCAAGCACTGAAAACAACCTAAGTGCCCTTCAGTGCATGACTGGATGAAAAAACTTTCGTACATTTACACAATGGAATTCTATGCAGCAGAAAGAGGGAACTCCTACTATTTGTGATAGCATGGATAGAACTGGAGAGTATCATGCTTAATGAGATGTCAGGCAGCAAAAATTAAATACTACACGTTTTCACTTAATACAGGAAACTAATGAACAAACAAACAAACAAACAAAACAGAACCAGAGACATGAACACAGGGAGCACACTTTCAGTGAGTAGAGGGGAGGGGGTGAGGGAGGGGAGAAGGAGGCAAGGAAGGGGTACAGTTTAGTCAAGGAACTAACTAGCATGGATGACCCATGGACACAAACAACACGTGGGACTGATTGGGGGTGGGGGATAAGGAGGGTCAGGAAGGGAAGTGCAGAATGGGAAAATGAGATGAATGTAATATAACAACAAGAAATATATATATTAAAATATACACACAAAAACACACTAAATCAGCCCTGGCTGGTGGCACAGTGGAACAGTGGATAAGGTGCCAGCCTGTGAACCCAAACGTCGTTGGTTCCATTCCCAGCCAGGTCATGTAACCATGTTGCAAGCAAGGTCTCCAGCCAGGTCCATTGCTGGAGGCAGGTGAAAGGCAACCATACATTGATGTCTCTCTCCCTCTTTCTAAAAATAATAAATAAAATCTTCAAAGTATATATACATATATATTCTTTATACACACACAGGAATCAATCACAAAATATTTAGCATATGCTTTGGGCAAGGCCATGCTATAGAAGATGCAAAAAAGATAATAATAAGCTCCACTTCCTTCCCTCAAAGGCCTAGAGACCAAATTCAGGAACTAGGCAATCAACCCATTCCAACTCCCTTATTTCAGAACATTGACTGTATTATATTGAACATTGACTGTATTATATTGAACATTGACTGTAAGCTAGGCAAGCCTGAGGTCCTTTACATGATTATCTCATGTAACCCCTAATGATCCTGTAAGAAACAACTGATGTGTGAGATTTTTATTAATTGCTTGGCACTGTACTAAACACCAAACAAGATCACCTCATTTAACCTCCAACTCTAAAATCAATTGCTACTGCTACTGCCACTGACTCCTACACTGTGGCAGGAACTGCTCTAAACACTTGCAGAAACTATCTCATTTAATCCTTGCAGAAGCCCTATTATACTGAACAAGTGAGGCTCAGAAAGCTTAAGACACCTGCCCAAAGGCACACAGCTAACAACCCCCAGAAGTGAGATGAATTTACAACCCCCTGGACTGTGATGCCTCGATTCTGAAGCACCATGCTACCTGAACAATGCGCCTAAAAATCAGTAATGACCAAAGTGAGACTTTGACACTTGAAGACTCAGTTTTAAGACAAGATCTCATGACTCAAGACACAATTAGGCAAAGAACAAGTAGAGGTTCTTTTACTTTCTCAAAGCAGGGACCACAGATTTATTCATCTTTGAAGCCCTCAGGGTCCTTGTTAAGTGCTCAGGGTTTAGAGACCTAAGGACCTCCTCCAGGAAGACTTCCTGGGGTGGAGGTAGAAGGGTTGGAACATATCGGTAAGGTGCTCAGAAAGTACAGGAGGACGCCTCCAATTGGAACCGCCTAGCTCGGTGATCTTCAACCTTTCTCGTCTCATGGCACACAAACTAATTACTAAAATTCTGTGGCACACCAAAAAATAAATCATTTGCCAATCTGACCAAAAAAAAAAAAGTAAAACTGTGATTCATTCACACCTGGCAGCTATTGTGTTGGCTGTTGTCATTTTTCAATTTGACAGTCTAAGGGAAAAGACATCAGTGCCCCTGACTAAATAGTCAGGTACTGTGTGTTTTAAAAAATCTCACAGCACACTGGTTGAAAAATTGCTGGTCTAGCTTAATGAAGTCATTGCACCTTTGGGAGACCATCTACTGTGGGGGCCAACTTTAGATCTCAGCTGCCTCTGTTTCAAACAAGCTAGTCTAAAAGGGGAAGAAGAAAGGAAATCCAACCTTCAGACCCCTTAAAGCTACTATTCATTCATCCATTCATCCATTCATCCGAGTATTCTAAAAGCTACTGGGCCCTAAAGTCAACTGTCTTTGTCTACTGCATTCATGGAGATGTCCTCTATTCTAGCACACTGTGCACTTCACACCTTGCTTCCCCAAATGATTCAAGCCCAAATAAAGAAACTGCTTCCTGCAAATGAGAGGCAATATTGTACATAAAAATTCAAAGTCTTTGTTTCCAGCCACAAAACTCTAAAAGCTGCCCCATATTTCATAACTTACCAATTAAATTTTATCAGTTACCTAATGGACAAGTCAGTCAAAGGTCCTCCAAGTGAAAAGTCAAGAAAGTAATTTCCTGTTGGATACACACATTCAAAGGCCAGTGTGGTAATTGGACACAGTGATTAGAATCCCATTTATGCTACGCTGGAAACTCAGCTGGGTCCCTGAGGGCTGAGTGTGCAAAGCACTAAGGTAAGAAAAGGAAATGGGTTTAAGTGGTACTTGAGTATGATGTGAACTAGCCCCAAAAGATGGGAGAGGGGCATTTAATGTGCTGCCACTTTTAAGCAGCACAGGCCTCACCTCAGAGGAGGGCAATCCAGTAGCTTAATGTAACTGTGTTACACTATTTGGCTTATTGCAATCAGGAAACATCTGTCTAAAATGCCTGCTGTCAGAGTTTGTAGTATGTAGGAGCATCGGCATCACCGAGCTTACCCTTTCGGATTGCCTGTGAGCGTGAATGAGGCAGGATTCAAAGAGGCACTACAACAGTAGCTATAAATGCTCCTGAGTCGGATAATTCTCCACTTGCCCCTCCAGACCCATCCTGCGGCCTGCTCCATGTCCCAGAGCAGAAAGTGGATGACCTTCATGGAGTACATCAATGGGCTTCCTGGACCTCTGGCTTCAACTGAACCGGCAGGAGGGGGACATTCTGCACCTGGCGCCCTCCCTGCTGGGCTGATGGCTGACGTGGCAGGGACTTACATGCTCCCTACTGAAGGTCCCCACCCACTCCTCGGGCTAAAGCTCATTTGCATTACCTCACCTTCATCCTCTTTCCTCCCTAACATCTAAGAAGTTCTGTGTCCACCTCAGACCCCTGGCCCTTCAGGCTTAGGGTTATCACCCAGCTTTTGCAAGAACTGGGATGTTTCACTACCCCTTATCTGTTTCCCCCGATCCTGTCTCCACCCTTCTTCACAGCGCTTTCGGTAGCCTTTACTGAATGACCCCATCTGTGGGACCCTGACTCATGCAGTTACATCCTCAAATAAAAGGCTTCCATTAACACCACCTGATAATAATTAACATGATCTACACAACCACCAGGCCAGAGCACTTCCAATCAGCAAAGGTCTATCTCAAACACTGGGAAACCAGAGTGGGGTGGACAAACAGCCATGCACTAAGGGCCAGCTAAGTCCCAAATGACCAACAGTGTTTACAACCAGGAAGAGAAAAGGCTTTTCTTTGTGCAGGACACCCTAGGACTAGCTTTTCACAAACTTAGATGAAGACAAACCCCAACTATGGGTCAGTGACCACCTGTCTGAGTGTCTCGAGGAGCCTTCCCTGCGGACAGGGTTGGGGGACACAGCCACTTGAAAACACCACTGGCCTGAGCCTGTGGTAATGAATCCCAGGCCTGGCTTCAGGAACGAACATTCAGCCTCACAGTCTTTAGTACTGATTTCGGAAAAGCACTACCCACTATGAATGGGGAGTAATTTTATATTAACAAATGGTGTCTTTTAAACAATGTCCAGTCTGCTCTAGTGAAGGGAAAGACTCTGAAGTGCTACATAAAGGGTTACTTGGGTGGAGGGGATGAGCCAGGGAGTCCCTAGCCCAGTACTCCTGGGACACAAAGAGATTCTTTTCCCTTTTATTTTTTCAGGCTAGAGCAGGATTTGGAGTGAGGGTGGGCATGAAGGGGGAGAGCGAAGGGGGGAGGAAGGAGAGTACGAAAACAAACGAGCCACTTATCTCTGAGATGTCTTTCTACCTTTTCCTACAGCTGAGGAGCCTGGGGGCAAGTTGTCTGCCAAGCTTCCCCGCCCGTGTAAACACTGCGGCACCAGCTGGGGTTTGGAATCTGCTGAGTCTCCGCCAGCTGGGGACTGGGAGATGGGTCAGATTAAAGGAATGCGTAATGAGCGAGGGGGTGGCAGACAGAGGCTGTATTTGCACAGAGGGGGTCTGCAGGGGTCAGTAAGGCACTAGTCAAAGGGGCCTCTGGAAGTGGAAAAGTATGAGGGAAGAGGAAAGAGGTTTTTATGTGCCCAAGCACCACGCCCCACCAAAATGGCCCAAGGCTGTTACATTCATTTATTTTTTTCCCTTTTAAAAACTGACTTCTTTGTCTCCTCCTAGTCCCCCTGCACCCCCACCCCCACCCCATTTACACACATCTCCCAAACCAATTACATACAGTCTTTTGAAAGTTTCGCAGCTGGCTGCTCTGGCTGCTCGAGAAGGCGCAGCGTGATCAGACAGCCTGGACACTCAATCCTCTGCAATCCCAATTTGGGAACGTTAATGCGGAACCCTAAGCCACGTGCCGACAAGCAGGCCCTGGGCCACGGTCAGCCCCAGACCGAGGCCAGGCAGGGGAGACCAAAAGCCAGGGAGCCAGCAGCCATCCTGGCCTCCAGCCTTACAGGCAGAGACTCCAGGCCGAGGACAAGGATTCAGAGGAGACAGCCCTCGGGCCCTTCTGCTGCCCTGCAGAGGGTAGTAATGGGATGAAGGCAGGGGGGAGGCAAGAACAGAATGAAGTCAAAAGTCCTGATCAGCACTGGTGGACACACCTGCTAGGAAGGCCACCTGCAGCCCTCCTGAAGCACCTGCAATATCTAAACCCCAGATGCTATATATACCACCAGGAAGAGGAAGCAGGTAGTGCTGAAGAGCAAAGAAAAAAAGCACTGGCGGGAGGAAGGAGAGCTATTCTTGGGCAGCTAACTCAGCCATTAACCAGATATTGAACCTCAGGCTTCTGCCATCTTTCACTGGGCCTCAGGGTTCTTATCTTTTAAGAGAGTGGTCTCTGAAGTCCCTTTGCTTCCATGGAGCCTTCCACAGAATTCCAGGACAGGAATTCACCTACAGGTGCAGGGTTCAGGCCCAGCCCTTCTTTGCTCTCTTAGAAATCCCTGCCACTGTGACTACTTCAGTGACTCAACTTGACTTTTCCTACTCAGGCCTTCCTCCTGGGGGAAAGTCCTGAATCTTCACCCAGAAAGCCATCACCCATTGCCACTCAGCATGCCAAAAACCATTCTTTGCGCCTTTTTAAAAATTAAATTAATGTTAACATTGGTTAACATCACTATATAAGCAAACTTTGCATCTTTATTTCAAAGGCTGGTGTCAGGGAGACGTTTTTTGTACTTGCCCATGCCCCAGGCTATAGTCAAGGACTCCCCACCTTCCCTTGTAGCTTTTTCTTTATCATGTTATTAAATCCATTATTCCTACTCACAGTGCTACTATAGAACTTCAAAGGGGTCATCTCTTTGCTAAGAGGCTTCTAACTGGATTCTCTGCTTAAAGACTCAATTCTTCCACCCCCAGTCACCATCCTAGACAGAATAGCCAGGTTATTGGTAATATGAATAATAGACAACTCCTTGATAGGTTCCCACTGTTTACAGGATACAATCTCTTTAATCTGACATGACTAAACCTCCTTCCCTCTCCAACCTTATCACATCTCCCAAAGAAACAGTACAACTCTGGGTACCCTAAAGGATAATCTAGATATTATCCCATGAAATACTCTCCCAGGTCAACGAATACGTTTGGTACACATATACAATATACATTACTACTATAGTAAAGACTCTGACAGGTCCTGCAGTAAAGAAACCTATTTAGCCTAGCATTTCCTAAGCCCATCTGGCCCAGGAACTTTTTGTAGCATTTCTAGCATTTCGCCTATTAACTACTTAATTCGAGTCCCTGAATGTCTTTTCTTGCCTGGAACAAGAGCCCTCTGTTCTGACTTCATCTGTGTCTCTACCTCAACCTCCCTCCGAGGGCCAGCTCTGTCCTTGCTCCTCTAGAAGCTGTCTCCCCCATCCTGCCATTGATGCTCATGTTGCTTCCTTCCCTCTCACCTGAAACACCAGCAACCTGCTGTTCCTTACTGAGAGGCAAGAGTACAATGGTTGCAAGTCTAATTTTGAATTCAGAAAGATCTGTGTTAAAATCCTAATTCTGCCTTGACTACATCTGAGACAGACTTGTTCAGCTTGCTTGGTACAGAAAGGGATTGCAAAATCTATTTAAAAAGGTTGTTGAGGGGATTATTGGGATTAGAAGGTCAAGTCTAGAACAAGGCCTAGCACATCACAGTATTCACTAAGTAACAATTAGTCATTTTCTTCTTATTTCTTATATTGGCTTTGTCATTTATCCTTTTCTGTATCCTCCAATGAGAAGCCATTGGAGGACCCAGGACTAAGCACTGTCCTATCCCCAATCCTTCCATCCACATAAACCCTCCACCAGCAGCTTCACCTTCAACAGGCAGCAGGCAAATGCATACCTTGGGCAGGGAAGCAGAGCCATCTGCCCAAGTTTATCAGCACTGAGCAAGATGCTATCGGTCCAAAGATTAAGCAAGGCAGTCATGTCCTAAAACTTCACATAAGCTCCCAAATGTCCCCATACCTCCACCTCCCCAGCCCAGAAGGGTGTAGAGCCCCTTTGGAGCCCCAAGTGAATAGATCTCACCCAAAAGCGGACCAGGTGGCCCATTTCACAGCCCCACAATGGCGCAACAATGCGCTGCTGTGTCAGAGTTTAAACTTTACATTTTTTAATTGTTGTTTTTAAAAGCCTCCATTTTTATCACAGGCCATTTCACATGACTTGTTTGGCTACCATCTGGAACTGAGAAGTTTCATTTCCACTTCCAGTCAATCCTGACTTGAAGCTTTTTTTTATGCTTTTTGTATAGTCTTCTCTGGTTTATAATATACCCATTGCACCCTGTGAGCCACTCTTCAAAAGGCTCCTGGAAAGCAAAGGCTCTACTTACAGCAGGTGGGGATGACATCTCTAAGATCAAGGGCACAGACTTCTCTTCCTAGCGTCTCCTCCTGGCTGCTTGGGTGTTCCCTCTGCCCCCTCCCACATGGCAGCTTCTCTCCCCACCTCACTGCACTCACCTTCCTGCTCTCCCAGCAACAGTCTGTCACTACTCTAAACGTTCCATCTTTCCATTTTCTAAACGAACTCCACTTTATCTTTATCGTACCTTTTCTGATCAAAATGCTACACGTTCCATTGAGTATATATATGCACACACACACATGCACACAAGATACAAGCATGGGGGGAAAATCACTTGAAATTCTTCCACACAGAGAAAACTACTGATTATATCTTAATGGTTATCCTTAGAACTATATTTTTATAAAAAATAAAACAAATCCAACCCTGGCCAGGTTGCTCAGTTGGTTGAAGCATTGCATTGCCCCATGCACCAAAGGTTGCAAATTCAATTCCTGGTGAGGGTACACACCTAGACTGCAAGTTGGTTCCCCAATTGGGGCACATACAGAAGACAGCCAATCAATGCTTCTTTTTTTCCCTTCTTCTCTAAGATCAATAAACATATCCTCAGGTAACAATTAAAAAAAAACAAAAATAGGTAAAATAAATCTAACCTTTTACAGAAAAAGGCCCACATGACATGTCATCCTGCAACCTGCTTTTTAAAAGAAATCACATGAATATGATTTGAGTATCACTCTATGACACTGCATATGGAATCATGTCACCATTTTAAACTGACCTAACAAATCCTTCAATGGCAGGCACTGAGGAACATCCTCATCTTTTTAGAATACTACATCTCAAAATATCTGGATATAATATTGAGTGAGAAAAAAGCAGAATTTGGTCTGTGCATTTTTATTACTATCATGAGAAACCCTAGGGTCAAGGTATAAAAACAGAGTAGGTATCAAATCAGCTGTGCTAAGCCAAAGAGCCTGAAAAACTCTGTTTATGAAAGTGGTATTCAAATAGCAAAGGAAGTCCTTCAACAAAAATAACTTGTAAAGTGAAAAAAATCCCCCTTATTTTTAAAATATGCAATGACAGTGAGGTCACGCATTAGAGTAAAATAGTTCAAGCAGGTGATCTGCACTTCATTTAAACTCATAGCTTTCTTTCACGTGGGGAAGGGAGACAGCCCTACTGAAGCCATTTGACCTTTGAGCAAAGGAAAGGTGAGAGGTAATTCTGGGGCTTGAGAAATCAAGGGGGCTCATTCAGGGGGAGAACTGTGGGCTGGGAGCTTGGGCTCTGCTCACCAAGGAGAAGCCTTCAGCAAATGAACTCAGACCTGCACAGTGCTTAATGGTCTTGGTGGCTCAGACAGCACCATTTGAATGTAAATGATAGATGTACAGACTCTACATAACTATGGCATGAAAGTGAGAGGCACAGAAAAATGGCTGGCTAACGATGGCTGCAGCAGCCATGCACCTAATTAACATTTATGAATACGTTGCTTAAGTCATAATGTGATGTCAAGCTCTGTGAAAGTGCTGTGCATGCACTGGCACTTGATCCTTCCAAAAACCTAATGGAAAAGGCACAGTTATTTTTCATTCCCATTCTACTGACGAAAAAACTGGGGCACAGTTTCTAGTCACAAACTATAAGATATATCTCTGCAATTAGGCAATTTGAATTTGAAGCCTGTCCTCCTAATCTATACCCACTTCACCATATTTATAAGCCCAGCACAACCTGGCACCACAAAATGGAGAATCGGGGTCTACATCCAGATGGCTAAGGCCTCAAGTTTTCAAGAGAAAGAGAGCCTGCAAGTTAATCATCGTAATAAACCTTCTTCTCTATAAGGAGCTCTGTGTACTGTACAAGAATGCCATGACTATCTTTCATTTTCCAGAGGTCTCCATGGAAATGCACAAACCAAATGGGACCTGGAGCCAGCCCTCTTCAATCTGTTTAGTTTTACACATGCCCCTAGTCTGGGACTTCAGCCACGTCACCATGGTCATTTTTTTTAGAAATAAAAGGGACTAAAGGCACTTAGAAATAATCACAGAAGGAAGGCATGCCTGGAAGAAGCTGAGCTTGCAGACTGAAGGACAGTATATTTAGCTTAAACATGATGAGTGGAAGGTCTAGGAGACTATATTTGGGAAAATAGTTGACTGGGGTTTGGTGCAGTTCTGGGTTTGGCAGCAGTGCCTTTCTCCCACCCTAGGCCACGTGGGCTCAGCTACAGAGCTTAGCTCTTCCTCAGACAAAATCCACTAACTTCTCCCTGGGCTCTGGGAGCAACGGTGGCACAACTACTCCAGGGAGCGGCAGGGAAAGGAACCATCCACAAGCCAGAGGAGAAGGAGGCCTAGCACACTGGGCGGTGATGGCAGTCCCATGTGGAGAAGTTCCCCTAGGATCTAACCCCATAAAGAGCACCCCAGGACACAGGACATACTGACCTGTAACCACTAGTTCCTTGTTAGCCTGAGCAGTGAATGAACCTTAATCATCTCCATGTCCCAGGTACCTTCAAGGAGAGTGTGTGCAATAAATGTTTGTGGAATAAATTTAAGAGTTCTGGAGACTGATCACAAAAGCTACGGAAATGTAACTTAATAATACCAAACTGTACATTTAAGTATGGTTAAGATACTAAGTTTTTGTTTTTTTTTTTTAAAGATTTTTATTCACTATTTCCAGAGAGAGGGGAAGGAAGAGAGGCAGAGAGGAAGAGAAACATCAATGTATGGCTGCCTTTCACCTGCCTCCAGCTACGGACCTGGCTGGAGACCTGGCTTGCAACCTGGTTATATGTGCCCTGGCTGGGAAACGAACCAGCGACCTTTAGGTTCGCAGGCCGGCTCCCCATCCACTGTGCCACCAAAGATATTAAGTTTTATGTTATGTATATTTTACCACAATCAAAAAGAAATAGCATACATTACAGATAAAAAAGGTGATGGCACTTAGAACTTTTTGATGCTTACTGTATGAAATCTGGTGAAGTGTGGGTTGAATAATTTGAGTTTGAGAAGTGTGGGAAGGGCTTAACTAAGTTAATACAATCATTGTGAACCATGGCTTACTGAGACTAAAAGTCACACAAATGGCAAAAATGATACTCTGTAGGTTCTTCCAAGTAGAAGTCAGTAAAATATATAGGTGTTTATAGAGATGTGGCCCCAAATCCATTCAAGAAACTCCACCCCAGTAATTCCAACAAATGCAATCTTCCTCACACTCTTCCAACTCTGACCCCAGACTCCGAACTCTTAGTTGTTTTAAGGAGAGAGAGGAAGCTGTTCAGGAACCCACCCTCCCTCAAACCTCCTTACACCATGGGAGGGTGGCGTTTCACAGTGACATCTGTGGGATGTTACTAAATACCACTTGAAAGAGATGATCAGGTAAGTCTGAGAAATGTTGGACACTAGTCTGATGTTTATATATGTACAAGAAAGGGAGCATGACTGGAAGACTTTCACACACCACTCTAATCCAGAATTTCCCAGCCTCCTATTACTACCCGCCGGGGATTTCAACATGACCCTTCAGCCTGGAACTCAGGTCAAGAAACATCACTATGGCCCTGGCTGGTGTGGCTCAGTGGATTGAGTGCTGGCCTGAGAAGTGAAAGGTCACTGCTTCAGTTCCGAGTCAGAGCACATGCCTGGACTGGGACCAGGTTCCCAGTTGGGGATGTGCAACTTATTGATGTATCTTTCACACACTGATGTTTCTCTCTTTCTTCCTCCCTCCCCGTCCCTGAAAAGTAAAAAATTAATTAAAATAAACATTAAAAATTGAGGACTTTCCTATTTAAAAAAAAGAAGAAGAAACATCAGTGTAACAAACATGATGGATTACTTGAAACACCCTGAGTTCAGATTCTGGCTTCCTGGTTCCAGAGCAAATCATTTGCATTCTTAAGGCCTCAAGTCTTCTCCCTGTGAAATGGAGTATGGGAATTGGGCTATGCCAGGTAGGCTCAGAATCCTGGCTCCGGCATGTAAAAGCATGGGAAACCTTGTCAGGCTAGTTTCTAAATCTCAGTCCTCTCATCTGTAAAATGCAAGTAATCATAGTATCTATCCCATTGCCGACGAGTGATGGAGAGATTATAGGTAAAGTGCTTATTACAGTGCTGATGCCAGGTAACATTCAATACATGTGTGTTATCTTTGACTCTATTAAATTGTGAAGTGCTATATAAATATTACAAATTTTTTGAGATCCAAGACAAGTCCCATTCTTTTTCCTTTTTTTTTTTTTTAATTTTATTGTTGTTGTATTACATCCATCCCCTTTTTGCTCCCCTCTGTCCCCCTCCCCACCCACCCATTCCCCCCAAAGTCAATCCCACCTATTGTCCATGTCCATGATTCCTTTATACTAGGTTCTTGTCTAAGCTGCTCCCCTCTCTTGCCTCTGCCTCCCTCCTCCCCGTAACCCCTTTCTCCCTGACCACTGAAGGCCTATTCCTTGTATTCATATACTTGGTTCTCTTTTGCTTGTTGTTAGTTTTGCTCATTGTTGTCCCGTAATGGGTGAGATCATATGATATTTATCCTTCACTGACTGGCTTATTTCACTAAGCATAATACTCTCCAGTTCCATCCATGTTGTTGCAAAGGGTACAAGTTCCTTCTTTCTTTCTGCTATATAGAATTCCATTGTGTAAATGTACCAAAGTTTTTTGATCCAATCATCCACTGATGGGCACTTAGGCTGTTTCCAGCACTTGGCTATTATAAATAGTGCCGCTA